>KL198131.1:0-36012 GCA_000697705.1 Botryobasidium botryosum FD-172 SS1
ATCACGGGCAATTCCGGCGCAATACACGGTCTTTGTCCAACATTCGGAAAGTACAAACGTTTTTATCATAATTCCGAGTCTCTAACCTTGCGCCTCAGAGGATCTCGGCACATAATGCCAGTATTTGGCGGAATATGTACAGTGCCTGTGCGACGTAGGATTTCTGTCTTGGGTTTTAGGTAAGTCCCATCGTTTTTATCTAAGCCCGGGAATTAATCCTGGTCTTTTTCTGGCGCTGCAACACACTGGCCGGGATTTGGAAAATACTCCTAGAATTTGTAGAGCAGTAATTACTCGTGTTATAGACTTGGCGTATCTCTGTAGAATTTCTGTTAATACATAAGTCCGTATTTCCCAACTCGTCATGGGAATTAACAATTCCTGGGAAGACCTTGAGAGACCAGAACCTTGAATTACTGCAGCCGATGATTGCGCCCACGGATTTGCGCAATATTGCGCTTCAGGAATTCCCAGCATTGGTAGGACCAGTGTAAAGCTTGTTCCTTCACGCGTACTACGCTACGCTAATGGACAGAGGGCTGCTCGTGCCATCGATATGCACAGGATATTACACAGGCTTGGCGGTGCTGCAAGATTGTGTTATGAGCTTGGAGAGAATCAAATCTACGCCGAGTTCGCGGTCTTCTTTCCGTTTCTTCCATTTTCTATGTTCTGATTCGTTATCTTTGTTAGTCCCATTCGCGTACCAGGTACTTATCTGTCTCACCATATCGTTTGAGCACCTGGACTGAATTGCACCTGATGGATAAACGCGAATAGGCCCATCTACAGTAAGCCCATCTTCACGCCAATCACCGCCTCCCAATCTAATCGAACTATACTTGCAGAATGGCTACATGGTGAGCAGCTGAGTACAGGGTCTTAAAATTATGAATGTTTAACGCAGATCGAATATGCACCAGGCTTTACCTAGGATTACTCCCTGTACGTAGGATGGCCCTCGGGCTGCGCCGCGAGCTCCCCTGCTGATCCTTTATCGCATCTAGTTCCAACTCTACAAGGCTCTCGGATGGATTACAATCCCGTGCGTACAGCTCTCGACCTCCCCCCCCCCTCATTTCTGCATAAATTTCCCTAACATGCGGTCTGAAATCACCCGTTCCCAACCGTAGTGCCACGACAGTTGCTTCGTTCATGTTTTTGGGGTTCTTGCAAATCGGACAAGAAATATAAGTATTTTCATTTACATCTCCACTAACTCTGCCTACACGCGTATTGATCCTGTTTTTCGCTCTTTCACTGAGAATCCATGTGAGTATATTCTCTCAAACTCTTAGGTCGTGGTAGCAGCGAGACTCACGGCTTCCGTATTCCAATGCTCAGTTAACTATGACCTGAACGACCTGAAGCTCGACAAGTTTTGCAAAAACATTTCGAGAGAAATCGCACAAATCGTTACGGTATGCTCATCCCTTCACTCATTCATGTCAAACGTGTCTCATCAATGAATCATATCATAATCCACTCACTTGTCACTCCTAGCACCCCAACATGGACCCCAAGACGTTCGTGTACTCGCGCTGGAACCGGCCATTCGATCCCAGGGACCTGCAATCCCTCTCGGCGGAAGCGATCTTGAAGGCACAAGAGTACCAGGGGTCGGACTACGAGCAGATGGTCCGGAGCACGCACCTGCGGTCCCTGCGGAACTTGGAGACCGAGGCGGAGCGGAAGTTCAGGGAGGAGCAGAAGCTCTTTGCGAGCTATGAGAATTGATCTCGGGGCTCGTGGTTGCACATCCGCCACGGGGATTTTGGTTTGTATCTGCCCCAAGGAGCCGGGCTGATCTTTTTAGAGGTGGATGTAAGATATCTTGTATCTTTCTTTTGGGATTCCTTGCACGAGTATACGGGACACGTTTTTTCATCAGATATTATGTACCAAACCACTAAAACATTTATTGTGTGAATCAGCGCAGGCTCAAGTCGTCTATAAGCATAACGACGGTAAAGAGCCAATATGATCCACCAAGGAGGGGAAGACCTTCCACTTAACAGTGTTGCACAAGAGAAGGCTCGCGGTACGGCATCGGTGATCTTCAGCTCTTTCAGATTCAAGCACGGCTCCGGCATATCCAGGGGGTACACGAGCGTATGCATGCTAGGCCCGACAAAGCATGAGCTCGATACGCGAGATGAATTGCGAAAAAGCGGGGAGGGGGAATATGAAATGACCAATACGCGGTTTGATTTTGCGGATAAGTCGGGATGCTGTCCGCAGATACACACTCATTGAAGTTCGCTGATGGCTCTTCACCAACCTAGACCAACAGAATCAGGTGTGGGTACATGATTCGTATTAATTTTGCGTCGATGACTAAGTATGGGCTAGGATACGTGGAGAAAAAGGATGAGAGATGTGTTATACGATACTACCGAAGAAAAGAGACGAAAGACCGCGGATGTCCATTACTTGCACACTAAGCCAAAACCAAAGGAAGGAAAGGACCAAGAGTTCATCGATATCGTCCGACAATATAGTTCATTGGGGAAGTTGATTGATGAGGGTCGACAAGGCCTGAAGGTCGGAGTGTCTGTGCATTAGAGCAGCCTCTTGAGCCCGTTCTCTCTGCACTTCCCAACAAGCCGCTTGACCTCCTGGGATCGTGCGCGCGTGGTGACGAGGAGTGCGTCAGGGGTGTCAACGATGACGATATCGTCGACTCCGAGGCACGCGACGACGCGCCCCGAGGCGGGGACGATGATTCCTCCGAGGACTTGCTCTGTCACGACTGTATTCGGGGAATAAGATGAGAGATTGATGAGGTAGGCGGGGGAGGGGGACTTGCCTAGATCGGAGTCCCCCAGCACGCGAGGCCGGTTGGATTCAGAGGGAAGGAGATCGGTGAGAGAGGAGAAATCACCAACGTCATCCCAACCTGTCAAAAAACAGCTTTATTATACAAACATCATAAAAGAAATCTGAAATTAGAACTCGCCGAAGGTAGCGGGGACAACAGCGACTTTGCCGACCATCGCAGCGGGCTCTGCGACAGCATTGTCGATTGCAATCTTGGGCAACGTGGGCCAAATGGCATTCATTGTCTGCTCTCGCAGCACCTCGTCATCCCACACAGCAGCAATCTTGGTCAAGCCCTCATACAACTCGGGCTCGTTATCTTCAAGTAGCTCCATGAGGACCTTAGCCTTGCCGACGAACATACCAGCGTTCCACCTGTAGTTACCAGATGAAAGGTACGCAGCAGCTGTTCGCCCGTCTGGCTTCTCTTTAAACTGAGATACCTTGCGTGCGTTTGGTGCCTCGGGGATCTTCAAGCTCTCCCCCAAACGGATATAACCGAACCCTGTGGCGGGGTGGCTGGGCGCGATGCCGATCGTGACGAGGTATCCCTGACGCGCGGTCTCGACAGCCTCCGCAACAGCGCTCAAGAACGCTTCGTCACCAGCGATCATGTGATCAGCGGCAAAACTACCCATGATGGCCTCTGGATCTCTGCGGGCGAGAACGGCAGCAGCGAGGCCGATGGCAGCAGCAGATTCTTTTGGGGAGGGCTCGGTCAAGAGGTTGAGCGGGTTGAGATCGGGGAGTTGCTCCTGAACGCCAGGAGCGTGAACGCGACCAGTGACAACCATGAGGCGGGAAGGTGAGGTCAGGGGGAGGAGACGATGCCAGGTGGACTGGATGAGGGAGCGTCCGGAGTGGGTAAGGTCGAGGAGGAACTTGGGATGGCCTTCACGGGAGAGAGGCCAGAGGCGAGTGCCAGCACCTCCAGCCGGGACAACGGCCCAGAAACCTTCTATCTGGCGACTGTTGAAGGGGAAGCCATTGGACTGCTCATTGCCGGGCGTAGCAGGGCCCGGAGGGACATAGAGGGGCGGCGGTGCGGTTGGCGCTAGGAAGGGGCTTTTGGTGTATCGCAAATTGGGGCTCGGGGGAGCAGTCAGGGAGGGTCGTAATTGATACTTCGTGTAGAAAGGGCTCCTCAGTTGCTGTCATTGTCGTCGTAAAAGTGCTGCGTGCATCATACCTGGAAAGCATCGCGAACTTGTCGCTCCAGCTGAGCGTTGGCATGCCTAAGCTCGGCACACTCTTGTTTGATTTCTGATATTTCAGCATTCTGAAAAGTCAAGTGAATGAGCTACCAGGCTACGCAGCACAAGGTGACACGTACAGATTTCTGTGTGATTGCAATGATCTGCTGGAACATCGACTGGATGTCTGGGAGCTGGGCGGCCATCGTGTTTTCGGCGGCGGAGACGGTGGTGGTGGTGGGAAAGAACAACAAAAGTACAAGCCCAGCTCCCGTTTATAGCTGGCGGGACTGTGGAGAAACCGCGGTCTGTGCTGGTCGCGTGCTGGCGCGGTTACTTTATTTGGCCCTGTGTGGCCACAAAGCACGTGCCGCTAAGCCTCCGGGGCACCCCCCACGATTCCCCCGACGCTCCCCGACTTCATCTCGCCCGTTTCTCCGTGCTCTTCCTGCGGGGAATAATTGCTCCGAATTTTTCGAGGGGCTGTCTTTCGCTGGCGCGCACAGAGCCTACCGATATTTGTGTCTACGCTGCAGATATCAATAAACCGGCACTATCTGCGAGCATCGTGTGTATTGATAGGCTTGGTGCGTCGCCAGCACGACGCACGTTCGTCTTTCGGTCATTAGCGCGGGGTATCGATATTCCTAGAATTAATACTAATGCACTGGCAACGCTCGAAAGGTTCCAAATACTGACGTGGGCGGAAACTAGCAAGCACATTTCCAGCCGTCCACGCTCATGTCTTCTCCGGACATTATATATCTTCCTACGTATCTCGGACACCCACGCTCTCGCCTTTTATTTTATTTTACCAGGCGCCTATTGAAAAAACTATGTCAACGTCTATCATGATACCACTTTCGGTAACTCCAAGCCGTTTCAGTCATTTTGACACACCTTCATCCACCCGAATCCCCAAAGTCAACCTCTTCTTGAGCCCCATGGATATTCAGAGCCTAATCTTGCGCTTCTCTCTGAGCCTCCTCAATCCCATGTGATCTTTACGTGGCGCGCAAGATGCTGCCCACCTTGCCTGCCAAGGTCTTTGCAACGCAGCAGAGTTTCACACGCGACTCTGCAATTTGCGGCCCAGGATGCTGGAAAGCTTCTGCATCCGATTATCGACTGTGGAATGTCTCGTGTGATCAGATAATCTTGGACGGACCGCTCCTGCTAGAGGGGGTCCAAACACTGTCTAGAGATCTAGAGCATTGTGCGATGTACTTACAAGCCGCTTGCTGCACGCCTCTGCTTGACTCGGCGACGCGAGGCCAGAGAAGCTTATTGATACGTAGCACGTCCCTTTCGCTCGCAGCGCTTACCGTTCACGCTTATTTTAGAACAATCCTGCCGCCAATATTACAACATGCCGAGAAAAAACGAGTGAGTGCAAATATTGTGCTCCTCATGAGTCCGTAAGCCTGACGAATACGAAAAATCGTATTCAGAGGTGCGATGGAGCCAGACCCCCCTGTACATGGCGCAAGAAAATCCCAAAAACCGTATCTTTACACGTGCGACGACGAAACTGAAGCCCTGAATAGCCCCATAGAATAGTTGAGTGAGCTTACCCAGTATACTCAACTCCGGGAGTATGGATTGGGTCTATCACGGCATAAATTGAAAATGGTGCTGTTGTCGCCTCTGGCGTGGGGAAAGCCGTGTCTTCCGCCGAATCTGGGTGGGTGGTGATTCCGCTGCCCGGTGCCTTGTCCCGGCTCCTATGCAGGCTTCATACTTGGATTGGTTGAAGTTCTCCGATGGCATACCACTTCTCAACATCAGCGGCACACTGTATGCTCGTCCTCGTGATATTGATAAAGGAATACACTCAGAGCTCTGTCATGTTATTGGCTGGATGCGCATATGCTCCTGTAGCGCTGCGGCGCTACGAGTCGATCTTATGGCAGATACAACAGCATTCAACTCGGCCACTTGCTGAGGGGCAAGATCTCTTTGATTTTTTTTACACTTCTTCCCTGATTGGACTCTATCACTTCGCTAGGAGGTGAGCCGGTGCAGCTTGATGCAGTGGGCTGCCCCTGTCTGATTCAGGCATGGCAGATTTATGGAGGGGCATCATCGATTTTCTGGTGGGTGGGAGGCGCCAGAATGCTTTCCTACGCGATGGTCCGCTTCATGTCTATTCTTTGAAAGCCACCCATTCGGATGTGGCCTACGCGCTATCGAATCTTTGGACTTGGACCTCCAAGTGCCTAATCTTCTTCTCCTGCCTTGTGCAGACCTTGTCGAGATCGAAGACATGATTAACATGTTTTGGTTGCCGGTTTCTATTAACCGGGCTTGCTCCATTTTTCTGAGGCTGCCTGCGACGATTGCTGATGAGGTGGTGCCACCTTGATGCGCACAAACTTCGAAGGAATAATTACTTATGCAGCCTATGTGGGTGATTTCGCTATGGCCCTGTCCATCAATATACTACGAAAACGTACGTTGATTAACTCAGTAATGAGATTCGATTTCTTCTCATTGACGACTCCTGACTATACAGGGGAGGGTGCTGCTGCTGCCAGAGGAAAGCGCAAAAGCTCTTGATGGCTTAGTGTCTCTCGGGCGAGCCTGACCTGGACGCTGTTCCAAAAGGCCTGCTATCCCACACGTCCGCCCCAATGGCCGGTCTGCTGGCGAAGGCAAAGAAGGGCAAGAGGTCACTTCATTAACAATTACAAGGAGCTGGAAATGATTAGAGACGCGCGAGAAGCGCAGTAGAAGTATGCCAGTCCTATGGATCTCACCGAACGGGCGATAGCAGTACAGACAGATGGGTGCGCCGCTGCTAGAAGAATTCACGGTGATATGCGAGGAGACGGATATCGGCGCGAGACTGCCGTTGCACCCTGGGTCTGACTCCAAATCTGCAGCCGAATTGTCCTCTCGCGCCTCCGCATCCTTGACGCCCGGAATCTCCCCTTCTCGCATGATAGCGTCCTCAAGGCCGGCTCCACCACCACCAGCTCCTATTCCTCGAATAACAAAAACAATAATGGCAATACCTTTGATGAAGGAGTGAGAAGACTGCGCAAGTTAGCACTCGTAAACCACGACCTCAACCTCCGGCTCGACCGCGTCCTCCACATTCTCTCCAACACCGTCCTCGCGCACCTGGCGCTCGACCCTGCGCTCGTGGACCCGATCCTGCCGATCAAGCCCCTCCGGCTCTCGTGCCTCGAGTGCTTACTTCGATATTAGCAGCGCAGCCACGCGCCGGCTCCTCGCGCAGTTCGTCTTGCCCCGATTGAGGAAGCTCGGCGTCACGTCTACGCTCGATGATTTTGCGGACGTGGGTATTGGGGGGATGCTGATGTGGTCCGGCATGGGGGCGGGCTCCGTCTCACGCGTAGGAAGTGAAGGGTTGAGGGTGTTGCGATGCGATGTGAGCCCGCAGCGGTACACATACGCGTTCCCCCGCGCGCTGTTGTTCCATCTCCTGGGGCCGACAACCCTCGAACTGAGGAGCTGTCCGGCGTACACGGATGTGCTTGCCGATCTTACCGATACGGACGGGTCGGGCGCGGGAGAGGGGTGTTATGTCCGGGGCTGGAGGAGCGCGTGCTGTCGTTGAGGCAGCATGTCTCAGATTTGGTGAGGCTGATCGACGCAGGGAATCCGGAGGTTGGGGGTGTGGAGACAGGGCCATGGGCTGCGAGTAGGCAGGGACAAGGTCATACAGGGGGACATGGAGGAAGCGGGAATAATGGGAAGAGGGGGTCTAGCGGGAGAGGCCCAAGGGAGTAGGTATTGGCATGGATATGGTAGACACCCTTCAAGCCACTCGAATACGAACGCGGGATCGGGATCGGACTCGGCGGGACTGTTTACACGGTCTCCTCCCAACCCCACCTCCGATTTTGCATCCAAAACCAACGCCGGCGCAAATGCACACATGAGCGCGTCTGAGGGTGGTGCCTTTGGAGATGCATTCGGGGGAGGGGGTGGTGTGCTATCAAGCCTGAAGAACCTAATTCATCAGACACGAGGGCGACATCAACTCGGATACCAGGTGCTGGTTCGAAGAGAGTGTCGAGTGCGATTTGATCGTTCCCGAATGAGGAAGCCATTAGGATTGTGGGTTGGAGCTTGGTGCGCGAATATCGGAGGAGGAGCGGAGGGGTACATGCTTATACCATCATCCGTCGTGCGATTTGATCGTAGGGCGGGAGGCCGAGGTTCTGTTTTTGGATTCGTGTTATATGTCTTGTCCTTATCATTATCTTCGTCCTTGTAGCAGATTTTTGTCGGTGCATATCTGTCATAAAATCTTGCTGTTGTCGCGGGTATACGTGTTCATTCACTTTCCGTTTTTCATTTCTCGCTGTAATTTGTCCATATGTTTTATCGCTTGCACCGGTATTTGCTTGGGATTTTACATACAGATACAAGAGATGTAAAAAAATTCGTGGTAGCCAATGCGTGGCGTCGTCAGCTCATTGCCGAATAAGGAAGTTGCAAACATGAACACGCGGCTCTCCAGTCTTGTCTTTGTTCAATTGCAACCGCTCTTCAGCGCTGTGTTTCTCACTACGAGCGTCAGCTACTCAAACAACTACATTCAACACCATGGCGGAAGTCAAGCCACCTGAACGCTTTCGCATCCTTATTATTGGGCGAGCAAATGCTGGAAAGACGTCGATACTGCGGGCTGTATGTGGGGTTGAAGAGGAGCCTAAGGTATATGACCAACACGGTTTCGAAGTAAGAGGCTTAGCGTTCGCAGATTGTGCTTTAGAGTCAATAGCTTATATTCCGGTGTCATCAGATCGTTCCCGAGGGAGTACTGGAAGCCAACAATGTCGATGAAACTCACAGTCTCGAAGCCCGCAATGCCGAGGACATATTTGAAGCCCACCATCCCGGGGACGACGAAGTGAGTTCGCTCGCTACCTAAAGGAGATGGTAATCACACATTGTCACATGATCAAGCCGGATCAGATCACGTCCACTTCGACACGCTCTGGGTTTCGGTCCACTTTGCGCTCGATTCGCGCATACATCATGTGCAGGGATTCAAATATCCTCGCGTCTCACCAGCGGGAGGTGTTGGATTCAGCGCCGTCTCCCCGCAGAGAGCCAGAGTCAATTCTCTCGCCCACTTCTCTCGTGAGTCTTGCCCTCGTACTGTCATTTCGGTACGTGAAGAAGCATATTCGCATCCTCTTTGCAGCGTGGAGAGCACCGCATCGACTACGAGCTGAGGTTCCCAAGCAACCCTGGGTTTGCCTTCCATGATTCTCGGGGGTTTGAATCAGGGGCCACAAAGGAGTTGGAGTTGGTTCGGAACTTCATCAAGGAAAAAGCAAGCTTGGGGTCGATGAGGAATCAGCTCCATGCTATTTGGTATGAGTCAACAATTGATCTAATCAAGCTTTGCTGACTTTTGACCTGGTCAAGGTACTGCTTCCCAGCTGACAGCAACAGGCTCATGACTGCTGCAGAACAAGAGTTTTTTGACAAGATTGACACTGGCAGTGGTAAGCCATGAAAGAACTTGATGTTCTGGTGTATGTATATCTACTGAGCTATTTTTCATAAAGTCCCTGTGATTGCTATTGTCACAAAGTTTGATGCCCTTGATGCTGATGCATGCAGTGCACTTTGTGGGCCTAACCTTCCATTTGAGGTGGCAAAGGAGAGGGCTCCCCAACATGCTACTGAAAGGTTCAACAGAGAGCGCTTGCCCCTGATTAAGGGCCTAGCTCACCCACCCAAAGCTGTGGTCTGCCTTCGGAGTATGATTCCAGCTCATGGTGCTGTATATTACACTGATTCTATTGCACTTGCAGATATGCATGACAGAAAATCACCAGCTGTCATCCAGAAGGCAGCATCAGAGCTCATCAAAAGTACTGAATCTGCTCTTAACAGTGATGCACTAAAGATGTTACTAATCCAAGCACAGCATGTTAATTTGGAG
The DNA here is from genome assembly GCA_000697705.1 of Botryobasidium botryosum FD-172 SS1. Classification (NCBI taxonomy): domain Eukaryota; kingdom Fungi; phylum Basidiomycota; class Agaricomycetes; order Cantharellales; family Botryobasidiaceae; genus Botryobasidium; species Botryobasidium botryosum. Next base: position 9,949 of record KL198131.1, read on the forward strand.
CTGTGTATGACTGGGGCTGTGGATCAGTAAGTGCACTTGGTATAATGTTAGAGTATTGATTATATTGTTTTTTCAGTGTGGGGATTAAGGAGGCTGCACAAAGTACATTCCAGCCATTGGTACCCAAGTTATTGAGAGTTGCTGATCCTCCTTGCAGTGGTTGAAGCTGGTGCTGATACACTCAGTCAGCTGCAAGAGGGTCTGGTAGTGAAGATTTTTAGATGGTTTCCAACAATATGGGTTGGTATTTTATTACTTGCAAGTCAACTGATATTTCATACAAATTCATGATGTCAGGTCTGTATCTGAGCCTTCTTTTGAAAATGAGTGTACATTGAATGTGTTTTGACAAAACTGGCAGGCAGTGAGTGCTACTATTTCTATCAGCAATGTTAATAGCTAAATTGTTCTGTGTCATGAAAGAGGGTATGCATGAACATCTCATTCTCATGCCTTCTTACTCACAGTGGACTATGCAACACCCTAAGGATGTGAGTGTATTCCTCAAATACATCATGTTTCAGCTCTGATAAAAGTACATCCAAATAGAATGTAAAGCTCTAATTCATACACCAGGTAGCATAAGCTAACTGCCTCATTTTGATATCTCCATGGCCAACAGCTAGTCAGTGGACTGTCTATATTGTGACACATAAAGGTTATATACTCACAGAGCTCACTACTATTTTGCCCTAGATGGTTTGCATGTCAATAAGCTTCTGTGCAAGCATTTTATTGAACATGCTACCTGCCTTTATGCAATGGATCAATGTCAATAGGAGGTAGGTGTGCTTGGTATGCTCTACAAATCCTAGTTCTTAAATTTTCTGTACTAAATAGAATGTAATTACCTTGTGCACTTGGCTGTTGCATCCTATTAACTCTCAAGTTCTTATGCTCAACAGAAAGTGAGTGTGTTGTGTGCTGCTTGGCTCTTGGTCATTGTGCCCTGCTCATTCTCACATGGTCTTGTGCTCAACAGGTTGTGAGTGCTATGTGCATGCTTGGCCTTTCTTTGTTGCACCCTGTCCATTCCCATGGTTCTTGTGCTCAACAGAAAGTGAGTGCTTTGTGTGCTGCTTGGCCCTTGGTTGCTCACAGCCTTGTGCTCAACAGAATGTGAGTGCCAAATGCTTTACATCTTACTTGGTTGTTGCATTCTATTTATGTTTATGTTTATGGTTTGGTTTTTATTTTTAACAGAGTGTGAGTGCTTTATGTGTTGCTTGGCCCTTAGTTGTTGCACCCTGCTCACTCTCAGGATCTTTGTGCTTAACAGGGTGTGGGTGTTAATATGTTGCTTAGTTTTTGGTTGTTGCATTCTGCTCACCCTCATGGTTTTGTGCTCCATAGTATGTGAGTGCTATAGTACTCCTGACCCTTGGCTACTGCACCTTGCTCACTCTCATGGTTCTTGTGTTCAATAGAGTGTAAGTACTTTAGATCCTGCTTGACCCTGGGCTATTGCACCCTGCTCATCCTCATGGTCTTATGTCCCACAGCATGTAAGCATTTTATATGTTGCTTAGCCCTTGGCTGTTGCATCCTACTCACTCTCATGATTCCTGTGCTCAACAGGGTGTGCGTGTTATATGTGCCCTTGGCTCTGGTCCATTGCACCCCACTCACTCTCATGGTCTTTTGGTCAATAGGGTGTAAGTGCTATATGTGCTACTTGGCCTTTGATTGTTGCACCCTGCTCATTCCATGATCTTGTACTCCATAGCATGTGAGTGCTTTATGTGTTGCTTGGCCCTTAGTTGCTGCCCCCTGCTCACTCTCATGGTTCTTGTGCTTCAATAGGGTGTGCGTATTGCATATGCTCTTGGCCCTTGTCCATTGCACCCTGCTCATTTTCATGGTCTTGTGCTCAACAGGGTGTGAGTTTCATATGTGCTACTTGTCCTTTGGTTGTTGCATCCTGCTTGTTCTCATGTTCTTATACTACACAGTATGTGAGTGCTATGTGGACTGCTTGGCCCTAAGTTGCACTCTGCTCACTCTCATGGTTCTTGTGCTCAACAGAAAGTGAGTGCTTTGTGTGCTGCTTGACCCTTGTCTATTGCATCCTGTTCACTCTCATTTTTCTTGTGCTCAATAGGGTGTGAGTGCTTTGTGTGCTGCTAAGCCCTTGACTGTTGCACCCTGCTTACTCTTGTGGTTCTCATGCTCAACAGGATGTGGGTGTTTTATATGCTGCATAGGACTTGTCTGTTCCACTTTGCTCATTCTCCTGGTCCTTGTGCTCAACAGGCTGTGAGTGCTGCTTGGCCTTTCCCATTGAATCTTATTACCATGCTCCCTTGTCCAATAGAGGGTGAGTCCCTTTTATGATAGCTTTACAGGATACTATGTCTCAGTGATCACACCCATTTTATAACTAGACTGTAAGGTTTCCCTTCATTCATTGCATATTACATGCTAACACTTGGGTAACTTCACCCCTACTCTTGAATATCATGATTCTAGCAAGATTTTGCTAGGGCTTTCATCAATGCTCTTACACCACTGCTCTCTTCACTGGTTTGTACTCATACATATAGTGCAGTGCATGAACCTCTCATTAGCCATTATGCACATTAGGCTGCTATGACTGCCCCATTACAAGTCCTTTTTGTGGGCATTAGTATGTATATCTAAATATTTGTTTTTACTGTTCTTACTCTCCATTTAGCTGCAGTTATCATTGCTGCAGATTCATTTTGGCTCAGCCCAGGCAACCCTGATGGGCAACTGGTCACAATCTCCCTGGCCAAGTACTTTGAGTCAAGTAGAGCTGATCATGTGAGAGTGGCAATATTGGAAGCCCTTCACAAGGTTGGTGGGTCATATGACCATCTTGATGTAGCTGCATTGCAAAAGATTGCCCTAAACAACCACACAGGTTTGTTCTCATAAACAACATCACAGCTTTTGGTCTCACTTGCCTTCCCTCAGCCTCTGCCAGACCTGGGCCCATTGCTATGTCAAGTCATCTTACTTGATTTTGTTTGTAATGTGCATGTCTTTTTCCATGGCTTTATGTAGTGATGTTACCTAGTCACTATGACCTTTGTGCCATTACCATGCCTCAATGCACCTAGGGTATAATATGAATCTGTGTTCACATCCATATCAACATCCATGAATGATGTGTGTTCATGAATAACCCCTATCTAGCCAGGACCCTTGAAAGCCTGAGGGCCTGTTTGGCTCCAGATAGAGATTAGAGACCTTGCGTTTATGAAATTTCTGTTTCCAGGTTTGCGTTTTAGAGCAAAAAATTCCCTTATATGGATGTATTACATAAAATGACCAAATACTGTCACGCATACGTCACAGCTACTCCATCGTCCACGTGTCAACAACCCCGCGATATCTTGAACACTGCGTCAAAGACTTGAGCTCCCCAGCGCAATTAAATCAGCCAACAGAATATGTCCCAGACTCCTCAGCCTCATCTAGCTTCTGAGCTGTCTGTGCCAAGAAGAAACCAGCTACGCGATCCTGTGGAAAATGTTAATCCCAATCCAACCACACCACCTCGCACCCCTGCTAGCCCATCACAAGGTCATCGTCTCCTCAATGAAGGTTCCTTTTTCACTTAAACCTTACAGTAAAATAAATGGCAAGCTCATATTTTGCATTAGATGACCAGCCCTTGTCTTCCATGCCATCTGCGTGCGGCAATCCTAAAATTAAAGGGCATGGGTTTGGTGCACGTAATTGGCACCCTTGGGACAATCAGATGCTCGCCATTCAAGTAAAATCCACCAAGCCTTTCGAATCGAGTCGCGGAATGCTTGCGCAAGCATGGGAAACAGTGGCTGAAGCACTTGAAAACACATCAAATGGCAGGATTACCCGCTATTAGAATTACATATAGTAAATACTTAGATAATACTTAGATCATCTCATCGGAAAAGTATTCAAGTATTTACTACAGTAATTAGTTGTTTAATTAGTAAACCAAACATTATGTAATACAAGTGCAAGCGTCCAGAGCAATATCTGTAAATATTGATTCCACTTTAGGATTGTACAGCCTTGGTATATTGGCTCCTAATTGGATCGCACAGCCTTCCAATATTGTGGTACCAATCGTCTGGATATAGCTGCATAGCCTCCAGGAATGGAACTGATTGGAACCGGCTAATTAGACAGATTGAGCACAGACCCTTGCAAAGGCTTTAAAGGCTAATTACCACTTCCGACTCAACACCAGAAGTGTGCAGGAGGTTTATGAGTATGTACCTTAGGTTAGCTTTAGATAGGAAATGCTCGGTACCGCTCGGTACCTTAAGGCACTGATCGGAACCGATGAGTCATGTCCTATAAGTAGTAATTATAGACAGATAAGGTAGTATATACTAGATATGTAGTTTTCCGCTCACAGTGTACATAGATACAAACAGGCTTTGGGAAAGGTATAAAAGGAGGCCTCAGAGCTCCTCCAAAGTCCATCCTCCCCCTCCAGTTCACTCAGTGATACACACTCCCCAGGCCTTGCTGGCACTGTCTCAGACAGTGGAGTGCACTTGTGATACTCGAGCTCATCGCCTAACCAGCGCTCGCCATCGACCACCCCCATGCAAAATCCTCGCCCAGGTTACCCGGACCGTGGTGGGTCCTCAGGCCCCATCCGCTCCTCGTCCCGCCTGGGACACCGCACCCCGTCCCCGAGCCCTTACGCTCGACCATCGTCTGTGGACGACGAGACTGTCCCCGACAGTCAGGAGGAGACTATCCGTCTCCCTCTCGTGCCCCCCCCGCAACCTGTCTCCGACCGAGACCGCGCATACTTCGAAAAAGCCATTCGGGGTGTGCCCAGCCTCGCCGCCGCGGCAGCTGAAGACAGAGGCGCCCCCTTCAGGGAGGCCCTCATCAGGTCCTTCCTAGGGGCCATTCTCATAACTGCTGAGTCGCTCGGACTCCCGTCCCTGCTCTCCCTCCTCCGCAACCACCCAGAGTTTGGGGAGGTAATCACAGCTGTCGAAACCGAGGCCGTCGAGCTTTGGACCTCCACCCACCCCATGCCCCCGAACAACCAATCCCCCACGGAGAGCGGATTTGACAGGATCTTCGGAGCCATCCCGTCTGGCAAAAGACCAGAGGACCCCACCCCCGCCCGCCTCACCGCCATTGAGAACACTCTGGCCCAGGTCCTTGCCTCCCTTAGCAAGAGCACCCCCACCCCCGCCGCCCCCATCCCCAAGACCGGCCAGTCGTCCAAGTCTGGCCCCAAGAAACCCTCCACCAACGCCCCCAAAGGCAAGGGGGGGCCTCCGGCCCCCCAGAGCACTTCTGTGGCACCTCCCTCCGGGAGCACCGGCGCACCCGCCCCGACTCCCCTCCCTTCTCAGGCACAATCATACGCCGCAGCAGCAGCGTCCAATGCCAAACCGAGGAAATTCAACCCCTCCCCAAAGGAACCCTCGGCCTACCGCAAAAAGAAGCGCGACGAACAACGCTTCGGCGAAGTCCTGTTCTCCCCGAGCCCGGCCTTCCCCAGAGACAACGACGCCGACTGCCCCCTATCTGGCCCAGGCGCCCTGAAGACCCTTAACGAGTTTCTCGGCACCCAAACCCCCCCTTGCACCATCAAGGGCATTGCGTGGACCGCCCGCGGCAACGCGCTCCTCACCCCCACCTCCCCTGACATGTGGGACATCTTAGCCAAACAAGGCGCCTCCGCCCTCTCCCTCCTCCACGGAGGAAGATCCTTCCACTGCCTCACCCACGGGCCCACGAGGGATCTCGTAGTTCATGGCATCCCTGCCAAATCCACCGACCTCCCCAAAGTCGAGAATGTTTGCCTCTCACTCGCCGCCGGCCTAGCCTTGGACCCACATGACATAGTCCGAGAAAAGTCCCGCTGGCTCGTTTCTTCTAGGTCCCCCAACCCCAACAAGAGACCCCTCTTCCTCGTTTCCCTCACCACGGACGAGGTCGCCGACCGCCTTCTCCATAGGAACCCCCACTGGATAGAGGGAGATCGACTTACCTTCAAAGAATTCTCGACAGCCCCTACCGTCCCCAACCAATGCCGCCGATGCTGGAAAGTCGGCCACCCCACGTGGAGATGTGGGGTCTCCAACCCCATTTGTGCGATCTGTGCCGAGTTCCACGAAACCCTCACCCACGCCTGCTCATTCCGGGGCTGCGTTGAGAAAGGGAAAGCATGTGACCATGCAACCAAGACCTGCCCCAACTGCGGTGGCAACCACCCTGCCTGGGAGAAGTCGTGCATCGAACGACTCATCCAGAAGGCCGCCCAACCCCCCAAGAAGAAGGCGACCCCCCCAGCACCTAAGAAAGCGGTGCCTGACTCCCCTGCCAAAGCCACAGCTGACTTCATCCGGGCCATCCCCCAAGGAGCCCCGGGTCACCCTGTCCGGGATATCTCCCAGTACAAGGATATCGAGCTCGTGAAGAAATTCCGGGCCTGGTGCCTGTACAACAAGCTGCCGGTCATCGGCCCTAACGATGACCCCTCAAAGTGGGCCCCCCCCGCCCCCCTTCCTGCCTCCTGCACGGCCTTTCTCCCCACGGTTTCCCCTGTGAATGGTCGTTAGAATCGGGACAGTGAACGTCCAAACATCACGCACCGGTTTACAACTCGTCTTGGATTCGGCTTCGGACACCCACCACCTCATGGTCGTTTCAGAACTTCCATGGCACAACATCGGCGGCAACAAGAAAGGGACTGTCAAAGTCCGCGGCTGGGACCTCGCCCTGCCCTTGAACCCCCTTCCAGCTGACTCCACCCCCAGGGTCGCTATATTCATCAATAAGTCGCTTCTCCCTGATCACGGGATAACGATCCACCCCACATTCAACTCACCTGGGATCATCCACGCACAATTCTCGGCCCACGGCCGCCGACTGGCTGTCGTCGGGGTCTACAGACCCCCTACAGAAGCCACTTCTCCCGATTCCGTCCTCTCGAAACTCACCAATTGGGACGTCCCCATCGCGGACACCCTAATCACGGGGGACATGAACGCCAGGCACTCCTCCTGGGACGTCAATTATACCAAGTCGCACGTACCTGGAAACAGGATCAGCGACTGGGCCGACGACGAGGGCCTCCACCTCCTCAACGACCCCTCCATCCCCACCCACATCGCCCGCCCCGGACAAAAGGACTCGGTACTTGACCTCTCCATGGTCAATAGCGGGCTGCTTTACAACTGGACAGCCGAATGGTCCCACAACCAGCTCGAGCAGACAGCAGACCACTTAGGAACGACGGTTACCCTCCACCCTCGCTTCAAGTGTAGTAACTCAAGAAAGCCGTCGGCCCGCCCAAGGAAAGGGCGCACCGACTGGACGAAGTTCAGATCCGATCTTCAGTCCTCCCTGAAACACTACAAACACCAACTAGGGGCTCTTGACCCAAAAGCGTCCTCACTCATTTTCACCACGTGTCTGGAAGGAGCCCTCGCTTCGGCAGAGGGCCCAGTCTCCACCCGCAAAAACCCGCTTCCATGGTGGGACGAGGAACTCTCTCTCCTCCGCGACGACAAAAATAGGCTGGCCAGGGAATACCGCCGCATCCCCCGCCTCTCAGCCCTCAAACCTCAGGCCGCCCAGGACCTCTCCAGGGCCCGCAGCAGGTTTCACGGTCATTTCGAGGCCGCGCGCAAGCGATACCTCGAACAACTCATCAGGGATACGCCCCCTGACAAAGTCCACAACCTAAAGGGCTGGGGCCTGGGAGTCAGGTCCTACCCCTCACCCCCCCTGAAAAAGGACGGAAGAACCGCCACCTCCCCTGCTGAGAAAGCAGAAATGTTCAGAGAAGCCTTCTTTCCCCCTCAAGGGAACGACTTGGCCGAACCTCCCATCACTGATGAGTTCATCCGCCCCAAAAGAGAATTCATCCCTGTCACCCGGGCAGAAATCAAGTCGGCAATCTTCGGCCCCTCCCCGAACAAAGCCCCGGGACGCTCCGGCGTCGGCTACCAGGCCCTTAGGGAGGCCTGGTCGGTCGCAGAAGACTGGATCGTCCTTATAATTAAATCCTCCATCGAATCGGGCATCATCCCCGAAGACTGGAAACTAGCCTTGATTGCCATCATCCAGAAGCCTGGCAAACCCGACTACTCAAACCCCAGGGCTTACCGCCCCATCGCCCTTCTCGAATGCCTGTCCAAAGCAGCCGAAAGGGTCATAGCAAACCGCCTCGCCCATGACGCAGAGGAACTCGGCCTGGTACTCGCCCAATACGGTGGGCATCAAGGCCGCTCCACCTCGGACGCCCTCGCCCGCGCTCGATATATCATCGCACGGGAAAGGGCCAAACAACGATATTGCACCCTGCTAAAATTCGATTTTAAGGGTTTCTTCGACTCCGTTCCCAAGAACGGTCTCATACACGTACTTTCCTCTCTGGGCTTCGACGACACCACAGTCGGTTGGATCCAGAACTTCCTGTCAGACAGGAAAGGCAGCATCAAGGTGGACGGGCACATCTCCCAGCCCGGCCCCACCTCCGGCCTCCCCCAGGGTTCCCCCCTCAGCCCGGTCCTCGCAGTCTTGTACACCATGGCCTTCGAATCTCGCCTGAAGGAGGCGTACCCCAACCTCTACAACCGCGCGTCCAAGATGCAGGACTTCATCCTGTACATCGACGACGGGCTGGTCATCCTCTCCTCCATTCACACCTGCCACCCCAATGTGTCTGCAGCTGAGGACATCATAGCCGCGATCTCAGAAATCGCCTCCGAATACGGGCTCGCCTTAGATCCCACTAAATCGGAAATGTGCCACCTCATGCGCCCTCCCCGCCTCGCCCCACCTGCCCCCTCAGCGGAATCGGGCATCACCTTAGTCACAGACCTCACCTGGCTTGGGGTCACCTTTTCCTACGACCCTGCTATGAAGTCCCACTTCAAGCGGGTCTGCAGAAAAGCTTCCAACGCGCTCCATAACGTCACCCTCCTGACGGCAAGGAATGGCCTAAAAGCCGAATCGGCTATCAGGCTATACGAATCAACGGTCCGCCCCATCTTCACATACGGCTCCCAGGCTTGGTGGGAAGGACAAAAGAGCATATCAGACCGGCTCAACATTCTCCAGAACAAATTCCTTCGGCTAATCATCGGGTGCTACAAAACCACCCGTCTCGCCTTCCTCCACATGTTCACCGGTATTCCCCGGATTGAAGACTGGCTTAACTACCTTTCCCACAAGTACGTAACTCAGAAAACGAACATGCACTACATGCACCCCCTCCGACCCCTCCTCCCGGAGGCGTTAGAGCGCCCTCTCAGAGGACCTCCTGTCATTCAGGAAGTCGCAGCCGCCCTACTCGAACTCCCGGCAGAAAACCCCGGGTACGCCGAGTTCCTTCACTCAAGGGTCCCCCCGTGGGAACCCCCAATCATGAATGAGTCATCCCTCACCCTGGTTGAGCTTGACGAAAATCACCCCTACCGAGCGTTTCACACGTTCATCAAAGGGTGCCACGACAGGGACATCGCTCCCCTATCCTTCGAACTCTGCCCGTCCCCCGATATGGACGAAGACAAAGGCCTCCTCCTCATCGGAATCTTTGTCAAACAGACCTTCTCCATCGACGTCCTTGCCCAAATAACGATCCATGGTCAGAAGGCATCCCAAGGCGTTATAGCTGCGGGCGCCGCTCTCAACTTCCTCTCATCCCCCCGATTCACCCTCCACCGATTCACCACCTATGGAGTCTTCTGCACCAACCGCCTCTTGGCCTCTTGTCTTGTGCGCCATCCTAGCCGTCGCATCCTCCCTTCTCCTCCTCGAGCGTATGCGTACACAGTCCAACGTGCCACCCTCAAGGTCGTCCACGTCACCGCCGGGCGACGTCCCCTTCGTCGCCTTCGGCCACTACAAGCGTTCCGCAAGTCCCGACTTGCTCCCCAAGCGGTCCCCATCCCCGCCGTCACTGCTCCAATTTTGGCCCCCACCCTCGCGTGGCGCCATACCGACGCCAAAGGAAGAATGCTCCTCGCTACCTCCTTTTTCGCCAACGACCTCCCCGAGAATCACAACGCCGATCACTTCGGTGCGGTACTACGAATCGGCTGGACCGCCATGTGACCACGCCGACTTCATCTCCCTATCCCTCTCCGCCTTCCCGCAAGGGAATTCAGCTACGCAGCACGCGTCTTCTCCGGCCACTGCGTCACCCCCGCCTACCTGGGCTCCGCCATCTTCGCCGACCAGGATTGGTTCAGCCCCGCCTGTGAGTGCGGACACCCTCGCGGCTCGTCCTCTCACATCGTCTTCGACTGCCCCCTCCGGCACATCTGGGCGCCAGGGTACGTGCCCCCCCTCGGCAATCGTACCTTCGTCCAGGACTTCGACCATTACTTCCCGGGCCTCTTCCGCTCCCGCCTCTTCACATGGAGGTGGTACGCTGATCGCTGTCTCGGGACCCCTGGTGTGGCTCCCCCATGGGTTTAACTGGCGCCGCGTCCCCACGACGCCCGAATACCAGGCCCTCCGCGATGCGCTCGCCCTCTACGCCCTCCACCACGAAGAGATCCTGCCATCCGTCCTCGCCTACGAGCTTGAACGGACTCTCCCCGCATCGACGCCCTACTACCCCGTCTCCATGGCGTACCTCGACTACCGCCGCCTTCGCCAAGCCTACTTCAACTCCAATGCCGTCCTCGGCCCGGAGCACTTTCTGCGTCGCTACCTCGCGTCCCACGAAGTCCAATACGTCCCGGAACTCGGCTCCCGCCAACCGGACCGCCGCCCAGTTGTTTATGTACCTCCACACTTCATCTAGGGCATCCTTCTCCCTGACCGCTCCCATCGCCGTCATCACAAAGGGGATAGTCGTCACCTCCCAGAGTGTCTTGACCCCCGTGGACTTAGTAGCTAGCTTTTTCTTAGTTAGTTAGGCCTATGTTTGGCAGTTTTTCTTAGAAAGATTTCTCGTCGCCTTTCCCTTTCACTTTCATACTTCACATAACGGGGCCTTGATCACTAGTTATCTAGAATGTTTACTTAGGTAGTTTCTTGCCGACAATAGTATTACGTTCCCCCTTAAAAAAAAAAAAAAAAAAGAACTCCTCCAAAGTCATCCGCCCCCGACCATCCCTTTCCTGGACTATCCAGTCCCTCGCCTCACTCTCCTCAGCGACTCCCCCCTGATCGCCTTCACAGGTCGTCAGGCAGTTGGAGTGCGCATTACCTTGCCAATCGATACCATCGGGAGTGCCTCTCGCGCCCTTTGCTCGTCGCCGTCCCCATGCCACCTTCGTCTCCCGCCACGTCACCCATCACGACGCGCCCTCTTCACTCTCGCCGTGCCCTCAACCAGTCGTACCAGATCAACGACCCCCTCCCAAACCAGATATCATCTCCCGCCACCACCGCTCCAGCCTCTGACCCCATCGCCGTACACCACATCACCGGCCAACCAACTTTCGCCACCCTCGACAGCAAACCATTCTTCTGCCCCATCGCGTGTGATCCCTGCTGCCGTCTAGGCTACAACAGGATCCCTGACCCTGCCTGCCCCTGCTTCAGGTGCCACTCCCTCGCCACCACCACTCCTCTCACCACCGACAACCACCTCATCCAGCGCCATCACCGCCTCGGCCCTATTACCAACCTATCACAGGAGGCAGTCCAAGACTACTCCAACTTCAACGTCCTGGATTGCACCCAGGCCCACCCACACCCCTCCCAAGAAAATCTCGTTGAGCTAGCTGCATTCGCACGCCAGCGCGCTTACCACGCAATCGAATCCAACAACCGCGACACCGCCCACCAGTGGGGAAACTATCGCCGCAGCCTCACCATCACCCGCTGTGAAATAGATGGCCAGCACTGCACAACCTACCTCCCAGGATGGGGATATGGACACTTCCGCAATTCTTCCTTCATCGAACGAAATCCAGGAAGACATCAAGAACGCTCTGTCAGTCCACCCGGACGCAGACGACAAAAACGCCGTCGCCTTAGCGAGGGCTCTCTCGGCCTTCCTCCTTGAGGAGTATCACCCCCGCTCCTCCGACATCCCCAAAGATGCCATCACCAGCATCACTGAGCCTTCCACTTCTGTGTCCCCCGCATCACCATCATTGAGAGTATGCTCGACGACCCAGACTTTATGGCGCTCCTCGCCACCCGCGCCCCCCAGCTACTCCCTGCCCCCGCTGCCCCTGCCACCCCCCGAAGGCCTCCCCCCATCCCCACCCCTCTCCCTGCAGCCGTCGTCGCAGACGTCATGTGCCGCCACAACGCCGCCAACTGGCGCCCAGGCCAGGCCAAACAGGCCGTTACATATGCCCTTGCCACCTCTTCTGGTGCAAGGGCCAACCCCACCCCTAAACGCGTCACCCCCTTCCTCTCCAGAAAGGGATCAAACAAAACGGCCACCAACGAGGCCACCTTCAAACCCCAGGGTCGTGTGGCCCTGCAGACCCATGGCACCGCGGTCGTCGACCGCTTCAACAGCGCCCAGGCTTCGGCCATCGAGGCACGCATCACCTCCATCTCCTGGTCCAGGAACGGTAACGTCATTCTCACCCCGCAGGAGGGCATCTCCCTCACCACCCTCCGCATGGAGGCATGCCCCATTCTCAACATCGTCTTCGGTGTCCCCTTCCAAGCCCTGTTCCCAGGGGAGATATTCAGCGTGACCGTCCGGGACATCACCCTGTGCTATGGCACCCAGGGTGATCGCTACACTGTGGATGAACTCATTGCGCAAATCGTCGACGCCCCTGCCAACAGGGTCGACCGCACCACCTTGGCGGACAATCACCGCTTCACTCAGTCATCGGAGCGCCTCGCTGGTGACCCGAACCAGCTCACCATTGGCTTCATTGTGCACTTTGTCACGAAAGAGGCTCGCAACAACTTCGTCGCGGGCATCAACGGCTCGCGCAAAATCATCATGAACGGAACGCGGTACAGCGTCGTCCCGTATAAGCAATCCTTGGCCCGCCCTGTCCAGTGCACCAAGTGCTGGGCGTTGGGCCACTGGCAATCATCGTGCACCTCGACTCGTTGTGTGTGCGGCATCTGCGCGTCGTCCGAACATACCAAGGACGGGCACTTCTGCGAGACCTGCAATTTGTGGGGCACCCCTTGCGCGCACAAGGCAAAACTATGCATCAACTGCCGCGGCGGTCACCCCACCTTCAGCTATCAGTGCCTCAAGGCACAAATCAACGCCGATGTTGCCCAACGGTCAGGGGCTGCGTGACTCAATGTTTAATACGGCCCGCCTCCTTATAGGGCAAGCCAACGTCGCCCGTTCACAAGACGCTGCCATTTCTCTTCTCTCCACATCCCCTCATCTGCATGTACTCTTGCTCCAAGAGCTGCCCTGGTTTTCAACAACCAGCGGCAATTTTGTCACTACGTCCCATCCCCACTGGGATGTCATCTTCCCACTTTCTCCTATGCCGAATACCGAGGACTCTAGACCCCGTGTATTAGGGCAAAGCAAGATTACATATTCATATTCACAACTCCAAGTATTCACCAGGTATTTGTGAATATTCATATTCATATTCATATTCATTTGAAAATAATATTCACAACTCCTGTATTCATGATCCATGGTATTCATGAATATTTGGTATTCATGAATACATGGATTCAAGGGTTTGGTATTTGCAAATACACAGCATATTCGCGAATATGCTTAGCATATTCATGGATGTACATATTCCAGTCACAAAGTCCTGTGTGGCTGTGCGCTCTAGAGCGAAAATATCTCCAAGTCCAATCTTTCCAAGGTCAACACTTCAGAGAGCTTTGCTTAATTTTCACAAATGTTCACACTTTGAATGAAGGGCAATAAATACGATTGATATTCTTCAAGTCTAAGTCCTCGAGCTCCTTCCCACTATCCTTCCGAGTTCATCGTATATCTCTCCGAATCCCGGTACCCCCGACTCCCCTTCCTCCCGAAGCCTAATTCCCACTACAAGATCATGTTTTCATCTAGATAAGCCATAGCCTCTGTACCCTCTGCGAAGCCATCCTCCTCACCCCCATCCTCCTCACTTTCCGAAAGCGAATCCCTATCCTCTGAAGCACCCTTCCGAGGTCTCCCGGCACGGCCCGCGTTCGCTTTGATCATCGCAACCAGCTCATCATCATTTACCAAGCCCTCAATACATCGGCTGCCGAAAACAATGCTGGCGCGTATAGTGTCACTGCTGAGTGAATGGCGGTAGAGGGAAATAGTCCGGCGGCCGTACGAAAATGCCCGTTCGACGTCGACAGACGTGGCTACAAAGGAGGTCAGATATATTAGGAAACAGCTTGTGCGAGCGCAAACCAGACGTACCAGGAACTGATAGATAGTTAGTAGCCATCTGCGCTAGCTCTGGCCACGCAGCGCGCTTTTCTTCCCACCACTGGAGCGGGTCATCACAGCTGACCGGCTCTTGTGCGAGATAGGACTCGAGTTGATCAAGGGTGTCCGTCGTGGCCGTGGTGCGCATGTGTGTCTTGTACTGGTTGAGCCGCGACCGCAGCGAGGTTGCCTGCGAGCCAGTAGCCGGTGCGGGAACAGACGGCTTGGCTTTGGGGGCGTACTTATCCTTCCATACCCCGCGGATGAGATCAAGGGACCTATGGACAAGATATACGTTAGTGAGCTGAGACCGAGAGCGCAAGAGCGGGACAGACACGGTAATCCAGCTGGTCGGCCACTCTTGAGCTCGCATGTACTCGGTCTTGTACATGGGGTGCAAAACTATATATATATATATGTTAGTACAGTCATCTTTCTGTCGCTGCTGTTAGACGCACGGAGTCCAAAGCGGGAGATATGTGACTCGTCGGTGAGGGAGTAATACTTATTGAGCGCGGAGATCCCACGTTGGGCGGCGTGGCGAACAGCAAGGTGGTTAGTATCGGCAGCGGCTACCTCCTTGAGCCATGCATGCAGGTCGTCAATGAGAGGAATGACCTGCAAAAAAACGGACGTTAGCGTTGATAGGGGAGTGCTGGGGGGTATTGCTTACCTCGCTAACGAGGGGCGTGTTTGATTGGGACATCAGGTTGGTGGCGTCGAGGAAGCCCTATGGGTGCGCGGGTTAGCGTGAGCACGAGCATGAGCGATGATGCAATGTATGGCTTACGTTGAGGACCGGCGAGAGCTGTCTAATGATGTCCCATTCTAGAGGTGTTAGCTTAAACTTACTCAATTCTGGTTCCTCCTCGCAGTATTTGTCCATCGCGAGTCGAAGAGGGACCAGGCTGTTCATCATTGTGACTGTCGAGTTCCAGCGGGTGGCCACATTGCGCTCGGGCACATGGAAGTCGATGTCGTTGCGTTTACATTCTTTTGAGAACCCTTCTTTGAGCGGCGAGGAGAAGCGGATTTTCTTGGCGAATGCTGACATCTAAGGGCATGGAGAGTCAGTAGCATGCCAATAATGTATATGATGAGCGTGTTGGTACCTTTGTGAGCATGTAGCTCACCGATTTGACGTCATCGTCACCCAAAAAGATGGCCGCTTCGGCCTCGGAAGCGCGGACGCAGTCGTCGAGAAACTCGGCCTCACCCGGATCTGTGCTCATCTGCGCTTCGCAGTCCACTTCGTCATCCTCGTCGTCTACCTCAATATCAATTATGTCAAGGCCTGCCAGGTCACCTTTCTTCTTGTTGAACACCGAGAGGATGCACTAAGGGGCGAGCATCAGCACTGACAAAGTTGGTGCGGTGATTCTGCGCACGCACCTTGACCGTGATGTTTAGTACATGAGCAAAACAGCGGACGCGGCCAGCTTTACCCAAGAAACCGACCATGTACTTCTCCAGCTCCATAACCATTGTGCCGTTGTTGGAGGCGTTGTCGCAGACAACGCCAAGGATCTATCAAGTCATCGGTCAGTTGCGAGTGGCATTAGCATAGGATGAGGTACGCACCCGATCTTGTATTCCGTACTCTTTGAGGCATGCCCTAACTTCGTGCGCGAGTTCTTTGCCGGTATGTCGTTTGGTCATCCTAAGCCTAGTGTTAAAGTCCGACGCCCATTAAAAATCGTGAGAACTTACGGGACAAAATCAAGAATCAGTTTGCGCATGCGCGCCTCGTGGTAGAAGTGGAGTGTGATTCCAAGGAAAGATATAGCATTTGGCGACGACCACCCGTCGACACCAATATGTAATTTACCTGGGATTTTCTTGTGGAAACGGGTTAGCACGCGCCGTGTATGCATAACGGGCTGTAAGTAGTACATACGTCTAGGAATTCGCGGACATTTTTGTCAGTAGCCTTTTTGTATGCCTTGATATCGCGTGAGATTGTCGTGGCACAGGGCAGCTCGGCATCGTTGTGCAGCATACACGCAATCTCCTCTGAACGGGTGAGGTTCATACTGAGACACATGCTATATCCTTTGACGAGGCATCGGCACTTACCAAACTCCTCATCATCTACCATCGCAAATGGACGGCCACGCTTAGCACACCACTGTGCGATTTTCAAGCGCAGTAGCTCGCGCGAATACTTGAGGGCCTTCTTCTTTCCAGGAGCGCCGACGCATCCCTTGATGTGCTTGTGGAGGTTGCTTGTAGCAGTGACATTACGTGCGCGCAAGACAACCTTGCGGTGAAGTTTCCTGGTGGTGCCGGTGGTAGCGAGAGCGGGGCCGAGACCGAGACCGAGACGGTGCGAGAGCGAGGGCGAGGGGGATGGGGGGGAAATGGTGAGCAAGCATTTAAAAACATTACAAGCCCGTGACGCACCCTTTTGTGCGACATTTGAACGCGTACGAGACTTTTGTGACCGGATGTGGGAGCATTTCCGGGATGGGCTCGAAATGCTTGTATACGGAGGCGTGCCAAGTAGAGAGTTGGATGGCTTTTTGAAGAGTCAGCGGAGAGAAAATAAGCGAACAAGTGCTTTGCTCACCTCGGATTTGTCCAATGGTTTTTGGCGACCCATCGTCGTTCAACCATTTGACGCTGCCAAAGCCCAGCGCCACCCGCCGTTTCTCCAATTCCTCCTTCAAGAGCTTGGCCGGTTTCTGCGGGAGCGCCGTGGGAGGAGGGCCGTCAGTGCCATCAGTATCGGACTCGTTACCAACGTCTCCCGCAGCGACTTTTCGGGGCGGCGCCTTCTTCGTGGCGCTCTTGTTCGAACCTCGGGAATTCTTGCGTGGAGGCTTCGCGGTCTTGTACGAGGCCTTGGCGTCTTTGGCGTTTGACTTGGGTCGCTTGCGAGGCAATGGGCTGGTGCTGTTGGTGGCGGATTCGGACCCGGATTCGTCATCGTCCGTGTGGCGACGTCGCTTCGTGGCACCCGATCTGCTGGCTCGTTTGGGTGGTTCAGGCGATGGGGAGGCCACTTCGGATTCCTCTACGGGCTGGGAGGACTTGTTAGCTTTAACACTCTTTCTCCTTGCCGCACCGCTTGTCTTCGAGCCTGGTGAGGAGGGTCCTTTTGCGCCGGCAGACGATACGGGGGTATCTGATAGAGTCATTGAACTATAGTAATATGCGTGAGAACAGAACGGGGTGAGGGCAGGTGCGTGGGGTACGCACAGTGGGACGTGAGGCGCGGGCGGTGGGAGCGAATCAAGCCAATTTCTGATTGGAGATGGCGTCAGTGAGCGGCTTTTAAGGTGGACCATGGTTTGTTGAGCCGGCGGTAAGAACTGCGACTGGTACAAGGCGGGCAACGCAAGCAGCGTGAGCCGCTGGCAGCCGCGGGTCAGGGGAGCTGGACTGATGACAACACCAGGGGAAAACGTAACAAACCTAATTATTAGTGTTAGTGCTCGTACGACCACTAGCGTCGGGCAGCGGTGAGCGTGGTAGCAAGTGGGGGGATTTGCTGAATATTGATGATGACGAGTCTATGGAGAGGCGCTAGGCGGAGTCAGCCAGCAGCGTTCATCTGAGATCTTACACTAAAAACTTACTTAGCGCAGGGGCGATGATACGGCGGTGATGCTGAGAGACAAGTCCACAGCTGTTGGTAGAGTGAGAGGAAGAGGAGGGATGGAAAAATAATCGCTTGATGGCGCGCTGATGAGACCTGTGTATAAACAAATATGTATTTGGATTCGCAAATATCCATATTCGCGAATACTTGCAAGGCGAATCTGAGTACCGGATTCAGTACTCGTTATTCGGATCCCGTTTGGAAACGCGGTTTCACGAAGCCCGATATTCAGGGTCATGTTAATAATGTATTCGTCGGAGTATTCGACGAATATTGGTATTCTTGCTGTGCCCTACCATGTATGTACTTTTGTCAACAATACCATCACCGATCCAGCATATTTTCGCTCGAGACCGGACCTCTTCGCTTCGCTGGACTTCCAAGCCATCGACATTCATCTCCCTAGTCGCACGGTCCGACTCATCAACTCATACTGGGCCGCTGGACTCCACAGCCAAGCCATTGACTACTTCAATGATAGAATCGACCTTTCCACCCCCGCCACTATCTGCGTGGGAGACTTCAACGCACACCACCGCACTTGGGCAACCTCTAGCCGAGCTAGGGGCACCCCCGCTGGCACAAAGATCCGCTCGTGGATCGACTCCAACTCGCTAACGCTCCCAACCCGCACCGTCAGCCCACCTTCTTTGACAGAAGGAGGGGTATCAGACCCTCTTGCATCGACCTAGTTGTCGCGAACCCTCTCGCCCAAGCTCAGCTCCGGCCCACCATCACAGTAGGCAAGGCAGTCGCCTTTGCCGACCACATGCTCATCACCACTGAACTGGACACCAGTAGTGGCACCATCCCTCCCCCCCCCCGCCCCCCCGTTCAGCCGCCACCTGGACAAGGACATATTCTCTGCTGCGCTCGCTGTAGGCCTACGCACTAACGCCACCAAACTGGTGTCCACAAACTGCAACCTAGACCAGGTCGCAGACACCTTCATGTGCGTCCTCACGCAGGCCGCGAAAGCTGCTTCCCCGAAGAAGACCAAAGGTCGAAAGTCTAAGTGCTGGTGGAACCGCACCCTTTTGAAACTCAAACGCTCGGTTGATCACGCCTGGCACCACCTATCATACACCTTGCTCCAGGACCCAGGCTCCCCTGACCTGGAACAGCTCCACCACTCGCATGCCTTTCTCCAGAGAAAGCTCGAGTATGCCATACGCGACACGAAGTGCCTCTTCTTCTCCAGGATCCTGGAGAACATCACAGAATCGACCGTCTGGTCACTGAAGAACTGGGGCAAGGGCAACCGCAAGCTGCCTTCCCCGCCACTGATACATCCAACCACAGGAGACCCTGTCCCGGATCCCATCGACAAGGCGAAAATCTTCCACGCCGCCTTCTTCACTAGAGACGACATTGCCCCCGCCCTGTACCCCGCCTGGATCAAACAGATCCCGACGGCACCCAACCAACTGTACACCATGCCGGAGCTGCGCAAGCAGGTCTTTGGCCCATCAATCAGAAAAGCCCCTGGCCCCTCTGCCATAGGGTTCAATATACTTCGACTCGCCTGGGAACAGACGAAGCACCTCCAGCTACGCCTGGCCAATGATTGCAAAGCCACGGCCACGCACCCCTCCCCTCTTAAGTCCACGGTCACACCGGTCATACAGAAACCGGGTAAGCCCACCTACACCGTGCCGAAGTCCTTCCGGCCCATAGCAGGACCCCCAAAAGCCCTAATATATGTCCGATCCAAAAATAGAGAAAATCGGCACCAAATAAAGCCAAATTTCAGCTCAGGGGCATATAACATTAGCCAATTTTTGAAACTTAGTCCTCAGACATTGTCAATTTTTTGCACAAATTTTCGGAGTTTTGGGATTGGACATTGCTCCAGACTACCCTTTTTTTGCTTTTTTGGGATTTTTTCCCCCATTTCCAAGCATTTTAGACTTTCTGGCATAGGACATAGTCATTTTTTCCCAAATTAGTCCTCAGACCTCTGCCCAAAATTGCACCATTTTTAGACTTTCCAGCATGAGACATCTGAATTTTTTCCCTAAAATTAGGAGATCTAGCATATAACATTTCCTAGGGCTTTCCGGGGTCCTCCCATAGCGCTCCTCGAGTCCATCTCGAAAACCCACGAGGGTATGGCGGCGCAACGTGTCTCCTACCACATCATTAAAAACCACCTGGTCGACAACCAGATGGCATGCCTTCAGGGCAGGTCAACGGTGGACGCTTCCACCAACCTTATGCACATCGTCACGAAGCTGCGCAAACTCCCCCCTCACCCCACCTCCTATGAGAAGCAGAACCGTAAGAAAATCGCGCTCCTCAAATTCGACATCAAGGAATTCTTCAACTCCATTCCGCGTGCCAGGCTCATTGAGCACCTACACAGAAAGGGCTTCCCCAGGGACCTTACGCTTTGGATCGCCGCCTATCTAGACGGCATGTGCACCACCTTCCATGTCGACAGCATCGTCTCGGAGGAATTCAACATTGAGGAAGGCATCCTGCAGGGATTGCCCCTCTCCCCTTCCCTCTCTATACTATTCACAAGCGACCTCAAGGAGTTCGTTCGCCGCTACCTCTCCAGGATCAAGGGCATCTCTGCCTCTAACTTGGAAGAACTCATCATGTACGTCGATGATGGCATGTTCATCATTTGGACTAAACGCAAGTGGGCGATGATCGCGAAGTTCATCCCCCATCTCCTCGCCGCCCTCACCGCGTGGGCCAACACTTTCAGTATCTCGATTGACCTGGGCAAGACCGAACTCATGTACCTCTTCGAGGACTCTAAAAACCCCGCCCCCGAAGTCCCGGGGGTCACCAAAGTCAAAATCATGCGCTGGCTTGGCGTCAATTACGACCAGAGGCTCACGTTCTATGCGCACATAGCCAACTCACTCAAGAAGGCCACCAAAAACATGGTCCCACTCCATGTCTTTAAGAAACTCAGCAAAGGGGTCTCCGCCGCGGCGGCACTCAGATTCTGCTTGGGAGCGATCCGCCCCATCCTCATGTACTCCGCCCCCACGTGGTGGGGCAGCAACCACCACCCGCACACAGACAAGCTCAACTCGTTCCAGAACAAGGCCCTTGCTAGGTGTCTAGGCACCTTCCGCACCACCCACACATGGGTGAACCACGCTCTCGCTGGAGTACCGCTCCTCAGCTCGCACCTCAACATGGTGGTCGAACTCTACATCTCTAGAGTGCCGTACTACTTCACCTCCCACCCGACAAGGAAACTCCTCATGCCAATCGTGGATAACCCCCCCCCCTGCTCGATACCACCATCCTAGACAGAGCGGCTCGTTACGCCAGGGAGCTCCCCCTCCCCTACCCGGTCATCATCCCCCCATGGATCCCTACACAACACCCAAGATCATGGGTTGTCGACAACATCCATAAGCCGCCCCCATTTGCAGTCGAAAATTACATCATACCTCTGCTCAAAGCGATCGCCCTCACCAACACACCCATACTGTTCGTTGGAATAAACCACCGACACTCCCACCTGAAGATCTTCCCCAGATTCCTTCCGCCTAACACACCCTACACCCCACAGGTATTTACCATTCAATTCCCTGACCACACGATAGGGGAGCGCACGCACGCCGCCAATCTCACACTCATGGGCGCTCTGAGAAACATGCCCGCCCACCTCCTCACGCCAGACCTAGTGCTGGCAATAGTGAACAGGGCCATTGTCAACGGCCTGACCAACCCCACCAGGAGAACAGTCTACCACTCCCACCTCCACGACCTGGCTAGCAGGGCTATCCTTGCCTGCCCCACAAACCTTCACATCTTCGTGATCAACAAGTTCCACACGCTCCACCCACCAAAATCGGCGTTCTACTATAGACCGCCCACCCACGTCCTGGAGTCGTTCACCAAAACGGCCCCCTCTCGAAGAGTCGCCACCCGGCGCTTCAAGCAGCTTCAGGCACAGGCCTTTGCAGAAGACCTGGAGGAAAACATCCCACCGGACCACACTATCCGTACCTTTGACCTCCTCCGAGACCCGGTGGATACCCAATACCCCACGTTTATAGACCTACACCACCCGGCAGGAGAAACTGCCCTCCTGGCCCGCATCGCCTCAGGCCACTGCAAAGTAGGGTGTTGTGAATATTTACTTTACACTTTACAATTCAACTATATTATGTAACAAAGATCACGATAAGATAAGATAAGAGATTAGATTAGATAGTGATAAGATAATCTCAAGGATGACAAATAATAAGTCACATGATCAGTAGTGACAAATGCTATGAAATGACTAATGGTAATAAGTCATGAAGAGCTAAATATAATTCTATGCTGATATATTTATAACACTGAATTATGCTATGATAGTTATAAATAAAGCTGTACAGAAATACTATTGATGCTGTGTAAGGCTGTGCAAAGGCAGTGATCAATGCTGTGCAGATTGGTAATTAATGCTGTGCAAACCAGTGCTAAGCAGTGCAAAGCTGTGCTGAGCTGTGCGAAGCTGTGAAGCTGTGCAGTGCTATGCAATTGAGTAAAGGAGAAAGTAGGAAGGAAATAGAGCAGTTAAATATAGCATGAGCTAAGAATAGAAATACATAGGACAGAAATAGATACAGAGTACATAGTCATCAAATCCACTTAGAGCGTATCTTGCTATACACACATGTACATAGACAGTGCACAGACCACCTCTGAACAGTATAAAAGGAGGAAGTTTTCTGAGCATTCTAATTGGACACTGTCCCTGCCCGGCTTACTACTCCCGCATCGACCCGGTCCTCTTCCCCGCCGATTGCCCCTGCGGCCATGAACGCTGCGACTCCACCCACGTTGCCCTCACTTGTCCTCTCCGGGCCGAGTGGTCGCCTCACTCTCAACTTCTCGGGCCGTCAGCCCACTCCACCCGCACATTCTGTGACGATATACAAGTATGGCTCCCCCGCCTCCGACGATCTAGACTCCTCACCTGGGCCTGGGTCGCTGAACATATCTGTGGAACGCCTGGACAGGCTCCCCCCTGGCTTTGAATGGACCGCCATCCCCGTCATCCCCAGCACCAAACACATCCGTGAAAAGATCCTTCTCCTCGCCGTGAAGAAGGGTCCCACCCTCTCCAACTTCGACCTCCTCGACAGGTTGGAAGAAGACCCCGACACCCGTTACTGCTTTTTCCACGACGCCTACTCCGACTACATTTGCCTCCGCCGTCTGTACTACGAGTTTTTCGACCCTCGCCAGCAAGAAGCCCTCATTCGGTACTGCTCTGATATGACACCTCCCCCCGGTCCGGGCCCCGCCACCCGGGGCTGTTCTAGGCCCGTCTTCAGACCGGCTCTAGTCTGATAGTCTCCCCCACGTCGACCTCTCAAGGGTTTTTATGGAAGTCCGATTCCTCCATTTCCCTTTCATTCTTTCTCGCTTTCCTCCTCTCAGGGGTTTTTATGGAAGTCTGACTCCTCCATTTCCCCTTTCATATTTTTCCTCCCTTCGCCTTGGGCTTAAAAAGTTTGTGGCCCCTGACCCTCTTGTCGCTTTGGCCCGCTTCCACCAGAAACCCCCCTGTCTTCTTTTCCTTCCTTAGTCAAGTTAGCTCTGGGGCCGTGTATGTTTCGCATCTTTCTACGTACTTGTCCTTCTTCTCTCTTCTCCTCTATCTCTTTCCCTAGCTTTAAGGGCCTTGGCCAGTCAGTTGCCTATGTAGATTTTTGTACTTACTTCACTGTTCGTCAATGCTACACCCTTTACCAAAAAAAAAAAAAAAAATTCTGAGCATTCTAATTGACCCCGACTTTGCACGGTCTATGCACGTCCGGGTTCCTCCGTGGGCTCCCCCCTTTCACAACCGCTCGCTTATCTTCAGGGAGACATTCAACCCCGAAGCTCCATACGCACACGTCAAGTCCTTCCTCAGGGACTGCGCTCGCTGCGACATAGCCCCTCTTGTCGCCGAACTTTCCCCTTCCTCAGGCCCCGAAGCTGACAACTCGTGGAGCCTTCTCCAAATAGGCATCATCGTGTCACAGACATTTTCAGTCCGCCCCCTGGCCTGCTTTAAAATAGCGGGCCAGGAAGCCTCCAGACCAGTCATCGCGGCAGGCGCCCTCCTCTCCTACCTCGACGACCCCGACTTTTCTCTCGTGGACCTCTCCCACTATGGACTGCTCGTCACCAATCTCCTTCTGGCAACTTGTATCGGCATGCTTCCTAGCCGTCGCAAGCTACCAAGCCCTCCTCGCGCTTTTGCATATCGCGAGCAGCGGGCGTCAACAAAGCGCCTCTTTATCACTGCCGTCTCCAAACCCTCGGACTCTGCCCGCACCCACCCCGCCCGCGCCCTCCGCCCCCTCAAGGCGTTTAGGCGCATGCCTCCGATGGGCTTCCCCCATCACTACGCGACACCCCTTCTCGCCCCCACCCTCGCCTGGCGCAACACAGACAGTAAAGGAAGAATCCTCCTCTCCCTCTCTCGATCTGCGCTCGACATCCCGCTCTCCCACCCCTCCCACGCCTTTGGCGCCCACGCCAAGGTCGTCTTCGTGGAGATGCGCCCTCGGCAGCTCATTCTGCCCATCCCCCTCACGCTGCCAGCCCGCCAGTTCGGGTTCGCGTGCCGAGTATTCAGTGGCCACTGTCCCTGCCCAGCTTACTACCATCGCATCGACCCGGTCCTCTTCCCCGTTGAGTGCCCCTGCGGCGCTGCGCACTGCGACTCCTCCCACATTGCCCTCGATTGCCCTCTCCGGGCCGAGTGGTTGCCTCACTCTTCACTTCTTGGGCCCTCAGCCCACTCCACCCGCACCTTCTGTGACGATATACAAGTATGGCTCCCCCGCCTCCAACGATCCCGACTTCTCACCTGGGCCTGGGTCGCCGAACATATCTGTGGAACGCCTGGACAGGCTCCCCCCTGGCTTTGAATGGGACGCCATACCCGTCATCCCCAGCACCAAACACATCCGGGAAAAAATCCTTCTTCTCGCCGTGAAGAAGGGCCCCTGCCTCTCCAACTTCGAACTCCTCGACTGACTTGAAGAGGACCCCTACACCAGGTACACGGTTTATCACAACGCCTACTCGGACTACATCCGCCTCCGCCGACTGTACTTCGAATTCTTTGACCCTCGCCAGCAGGAAGCCCTCATCAGGTACTGCTCTGATATGACTCCCCCCCCCGGCCCGGGCCCTGCCGCCCGGGGCTACCTGTTCTAGGCCCGTCTTCGGACCGGCTCTAGTCTGGTAGTCTCCCCTCGACCTCCCAAGGGTTTTTATGGAAGTCCGATTCCTCCATTTTCCCCGTTTCCATTTACCTCCATCTCGCCTTTGGCATAAAAGGATGTGGCTCCTGACCCCCTTGTCGCACTAGCCCTCCTCCACCCATAGATCCCCTCTGCCTTCTTCTCCTTCCTTAGTTAAGTTCGCTCTGGGGCCGCGTCTGTTTCGCACTTTTCTACGTACTTGTCCTCTTTTTCCCTTCTCTCTCTTCTTCTCTTTCCATTCAAGGGCCTTGGCCAATTAGTTGCCTATGTAGATCTTTGTACCTACCTCACCGTTTGTCAATGCTACACCCTTTACCAAAAAAAAAAAAAAAAAAAAAAAAATTCTGAGCATTCTAATTATCCTTTCATCCACACAATCCACACTCCTCAACCACTCCTATCATCTCTCAAATACTTTCAAGTATAACCAGTAAGCCAGATAGCTAGTTAGCGAGCAATCAAGTTATATTCAATACACAAATATTATATCCTTGCAATATAGGGGCCTACTTCCTCAAGATGCACATCGACGTGCCAGACGCCCCGGTTGCATGTCCATGTGGTATGATCAACATCCAGATGATCGACCATGTGATCACCGACTGCCCGATCACGGACCCCGCCAGACACCTCATCGAGAACGACGACAGTGAAGTCAACCTCACGACCTTGTTCACCAGCAAGCTCGACTCGTTTCTATTGTGGCTCAAGGCCACACACTCTTTCACTCGCCGTTTTGGCGAAGCACTTGGCCCTGTCCCCCCAAGGCAGGGTGCTTCTGATCTTGTTGGATTTAGCATTGTAGATTAGTCACACTAACTTCTCTCCCCCCTCAGTTTCTTCTCTCTTATTAGTCATGTAGGCTACCCTTCTTCATGTAGAGTAGTCGCTCACATAAGCCTTAGGCTTCGGAGCTACCCCCAATACATGCGTTACAC
>KL198131.1:36192-48949 GCA_000697705.1 Botryobasidium botryosum FD-172 SS1
ACTCAGAAATGCCTTGCCGACAATAGTATTACATTCCCCCTTAAAAAAAAAAGCTGCTCAGAAATGCCTCCAAGTTCTCTGGTGCACAGCCACAGTGATGTGTGCTGCACTGCACCTAGAACTGGTCCCCCTATGACTCATTCCTTATGACCAATCCTTTCCAGCTTCCTAATATAGTTTTATTATAATCCTCATATATCACAATCTGGATAGCCCACTGACTAGCTGTTGGCAATGGAGAGGTAAAATGAGATAGTTGGCTAATGTTACCTTATTTATGAATTAGAGCCTTACATTCTATTTCAGTGTCCTTTTATCAGAGCTGAAGCATCATGTACTTAAAGAGCATACTCACATCCTTGGAGTGTTGCATGATCCACTGTGAGTAAGGAAACATGAGAATGAGATGTTCATGCATGCCTTCTTTCATATCACAGAACAATTTAGCCTATTAGTATTGCTGATAGGAATGGCAAGACTCACTTGCTGCCATTTTTGTCAAGCATGATCAGCATGCATTCATCTTTAAAAAAGGCTCAGACACAAACCTGACATGGTGAAACTGCATAAGACATTGACAATGTAAAATTGCAAGCAATAAAACACTAACCCATATTGTTGGAAACCACCTGAAAATCTCTAATACCAAGTCTGCTTGCAGCTGACTGAGTGTATTAGCACCAACTTCAACCACTGAGAACAGGATCAGCAACAATCTGGGCACCAATGGCTGGAATGTGTCACTTTGTGCAACCTCCTTAATCTCCCCACTAATGACACTGTCAGATTAATAATGCAAAGTTATGTTGGGTGCCTACTAATGTACAGCCCTCCTTATACACATCTCCACATTAACATGCTGTATGTGGATGAGCAACATCTTCAGTGCATTGCTGTCAAGAGCAGCTTCAGTACTTTCAATTAGCTGTGATGCTGCCATCTGGATGACAGCTGGTGATTTCCTGTCATGCATATCTGCAAGCACAAGAGAATCAGTGCAGAATACAGTATCATGAGTGCCAAAACATACTTCAAAGGCAGGCCACAGCTTTGGGTGGGTGGGCTAAGCTTTTAATTAGGGGCAAGTGCTCTCTGTTAAACTTTTCAGTAGCATGCTTAGGGGCCATCTCCTTTGCCACCTCAAATGGGACATTAGGCCCACAGAGTGCGCTGCAGGCATCAGCATCAAGGGCATCAAACTTTGTGACAATAGCAATCACAGGGACTATGTGGGAGGCAGCTCAGTAGATATAGATAGCACATACACCAGATCACCAAGCTCCTTCATGACTTACCACTCCCAGTGTCAATCTTGTCAAAAAACTCTTGTTCTGCAGTAGTCATAAGCCTGTTGCTGTCAGCTGGGAAGCAGTACCTAGGCCAGGTTAAAAGTCAGCAAATCTAGTGGTGGATTAGATCAATTGCTAACTCATACCAAATAGCATGGAGACAGGTGTGTATAGACCCCATGCTTGCGTATTCTTGATGAAGCTCCAAACCAACTCCAGCTCCTCAGTGGCCCCCAATTCAAACCCACGAGAGTCATGGAAGGCGAACCTGGGGTTGCTTGGGAATGTCAGCTCATAGTTGATGCAGTGCTCTCTGCGCTGCAGATTGGATGTGAGCATGCTTCCTCGCAAACCAGGCTAAGAACACAAGAGCAAGACTTACAAGAGAAGTGGGTGAGAGGATTGACTTTGGCTCCCCTCAGAGAGGAGACAGTGCCAAACTCAATACCTCCTCAGATTGATCAAATGCAGGAACCGACTCTTGGTGGGGAGGAGACCCAGAAGATGGCACTGAAGTCAACACCTCCTGTTGATGAGATGCAATGATTGAATCTGGGACCCTGCACATGATGTAGGTGCAAATCAAGTGCAAAGCAGACTGAAATGTGAAACGGGTTAAAATGGGCACAATCTGATTCAGATTGATCATAAACATATGTGTGATCACGCTTTCCTTCAGGCAGCGAGCCACTCACTTCACTATCCCCAGAGGCTTCGGATGCGTCATTGATATCCTGGGCTCTAAATAACATGACTACTCTGCGGACTTCAGGTACAATGTGGGCTTCCTCTGGAGTACCAAGCTGATTATACTAGAATGTAAGCCATCTACTCCCAGTCAACCGCTGAGCCTCTTACGAATACTATGCTGCGTGTATCATGGACCTCAGGCTCCTCATCAACTCCACACATGGCTCACAGTATCGACGTCTTTCCTGCATTTGCTCGCCCAATGATAAGAATGCAAAAGCGTTCGGGCCACTTGATTTCTGCCATGATATCAGATGTAGAAATCGTTTGAGTAGCCGACACTAGTAGTAAGAAATGCAAGGTTGTCTTGACGCTGAAGCGCTGGGAGAGTGGTTGGACAAAGGCAAGGTTGGGGAGCCACGTGTTCATTGTTGCAACTTCCTTATTTGGTGATGAGCTGACTACATATGCGCTGATACAAAGTATGAGGATGGGCAATCCTCAGCAAAATCCGTGCACGGCATTTGTATCCAAGGATGCATCCGACCTTGCCAATTGTGCATGCAAGGTGGTATCCCACCAATATCACGCCAACGAGCACAGATGATGACTAGCTACTTAAGAATGGAATGATGAGAATGAAAAATGAAACTTTTGGCCCTGATTTTTTGTCTAAAATGGCCTAGTAAATAAAATACATGCCGTGCAATGAGGACCCAAAAATGAAAAATGAAAATAAAGAGAAAAATCGGGGCCAAATCCTCCGAATACCTTGATAATAAATACTCCCATCATAAAAATCATAGAAAGTGGGTTGTGTTGAGAGTTAGAGGGGGCACAGTTACTCAGTGCAGAGAGATGTGCAAGGCGAGCAACTGCCATATCGGGGCTAACGAGTATTATATAAGCATGGCACTCATGCTTGAGTTCCAAGTGCTTGCCTCGATTTCAGAGCTCTTTCCCTGATTTTCACAGGAAAAACAAGTATGGAGGTGATGTATATCAAGCTTGTATCCTTTGGCCTCATTTAAAAGGAGCTTGCAGCAGGTCAAGGATGTAATCAGGGTGCTGTTTACAGAATAAATTGCAACAAAGCTTTTTGCTTCGCACGTGTCTTTTGAGTGTTTCCACATCCCTAATATTTGACAAAAGGTCCATGGAGTGTAGCGGGGGCATTTTAGGTGATTGCTGGTGCAAAGAGCAAGAAATACTTAGCCCGGAGAGTGCCAAACTATCAGCATCAAGATGCTGAATTTTGACGTGTATTTTTCAGTCATTCTCTCCTTTCATTCAACTTATTTTTCAGGCATATAGCCTATATACGCACATATTAACCCCACTCACTCCAAAACCAGTACTTCCCTGTGTGAGTGCATTGAGGTGTTGCATGACAAGGTTGATACCACCTTTTAGTCCGACATTGACCAGTATTATTTGGATCCGGCTAGTGCCGGATCCAAAAGTGGCGCACAAGTTTTATTGAGCATTGCCCATCCTCACAAAGTATGATCATCTACCACAGGTATTTTTTTTCTTCTCCTGTATCCGTATGTACAACCCCAAGCAAGTACCGATGAAAACATATATACAATGAGAGATGAAAGGCGGAAGTTGAATGGACATGTATACTCGCGAGAACAACAGAAACAGAAGAATTTGTATGACACTGATAGAGAACTGCTACAACAGTGAAGGCAAGGACAAGGACACCAGACAAGACAATAACACAGATCCAAAAACACGACTCGATCCACCATCCCAAAATCAAACCGCACGACGAACGATGGTATAAACACGTATCCCTCCGCCCCTTCTCCTCCGGCACTCGCGTACCAAGCTCCGGCCCACAATCCTAATGGCCTCCTCACTCAGAAACAATCGAAACACAGTCGATCCTCTCCTCGAACCAACACCTGATATCCGAATCGATGTCGCTCTCGTGCCCGATGAGCGTCAGGTTCTTCAAGCGCGACAGCACGCCGCCCCCTCCTGCGACGTTCCCGAATGATCCCCCAGGGACGCCGCCCGCGTTCGTGTGTAAGTTGTTTGAGTTGAAGTTGAGGTTGTTGGGATTGCTGGAGCTGGGAGGAGACCATGTAAACAACCCCGCCGAATCCGGTCCTGCGTTCGTATTTGAGTGACTTGGTGCGTGTCCCCCGTACCCGTACCCATTTCCCAGGGCCTCTCCCGCTGCATCTCCACTCCCACCATTCCCGCTTTCCCCCTGTCCCTGTCCACTCGCACCCCACGACCCCGCCCCAGCTCCACCTCCAACCTCCGGATTCCTGGCGTCCACCAACCGCACCAGGTCCGGTACATGCCGCCTCAACGACAGCACGCGTTCCAGCAACAGCGTCTCCAGCCCCGGACACACCACCCCTCCCGCACCCGAGATATCCGTATTCGCAAGATCGGCAAGCACACCCGTGTACGCAGAGCAGCTCCTCAGCTCGAGCGTCGTGAGGCTCGGCAAATGAGCCAACAGCGCGCGCGGGAACGCGTACGTATATCTCTGCGGGCTCGCACATCGCAACACCCTCAACCCTTCGCCCCCTACGCGCGACACAGAACCCACGCCCATGCCAGACCTGACCAACATCTCCCCAATGCCCACATCCGCAAAATCATCGAGCGTGGATGTGACGCCGAGCTCTCTAAGCCGGGGCACGACGAGCTGCGCGAGGAGCCGGTGCGCGGCGGCGCCGCTGATGTCGAGGTACTCGAGACACGGGAGCCGGAGGAGCTTGATCGGCAGAATCGGGTCGGCGAGCGCGAGGTCGAGGGTGAGGTGCGTGAGGGCGGTGTTGGAGGTGAGGATGCGGAGGGCGCGGTCGAGCCGGAGGTCGAGGTCGTGGTTTACGAGTGTCAATCTGCGCAATCCCCTTCCCTCGCCATTGCTATTATTATTGGAGGAAGAAGAGCCGGCTTTGAGGAGAAGGACACTGTCGTGTGAAAAGGGGAGGTTTCGGATATCGAGGATGCGGAGCCGAGGGAGGGGGCATTCGGCTGCGGATTTTGGAAGCCAGACCCAGGGCGTGGCGGTGGTCTCGTGCTGATACCCCGTCTCCTCGCATATCACCGTAAACTCCTCTAGCAGCGGCGCACCCACCACCCCAGATCCCGACGAGTTCGAGCTCGAGGAAGAGGGAGGAGATGGTGATGAAGGGGAGCATGAGCCTGCGACGAAATTAAGGGCGGGAACAGAGATGACGACATAGTTGCACCGAAAGACGAAGCGCGCCCAGCGATGCAGCTGCGCCGCGAGATAATGCATGACTACATGGGACCACTGCGTCTCATCCCTCCTCAGCTCATTCTTCCTGAGCACCTCCGCACCCACAGGTTCGCTCGGCGGGTCAGCCGTGAGCGTGAACTCGATATCGAGGGGACACGTCGCGCCCGATCGCTCCACCCACAGCCTCACGATATCGCCCGCGGGGGAGATGAGCGGGCCGACACGGATGCGCGACCAGAGCAGCGGCGCGCCGAGCGTGGCGGAGCGCCACGCGCGCGATACGCCAGACGTGATCCACGGCGTGAACGGGTCGTCGGCGAGCCGCACGCGAAAGATCTCCGCGAGGAGGTCGGATGGGACGCGCG
The DNA here is from genome assembly GCA_000697705.1 of Botryobasidium botryosum FD-172 SS1. NCBI lineage: Eukaryota > Fungi > Basidiomycota > Agaricomycetes > Cantharellales > Botryobasidiaceae > Botryobasidium > Botryobasidium botryosum. The sequence continues at coordinate 41,772 of KL198131.1, forward strand.
TGAGTGCTGGTGCGCGAGCAGGTTGAGGCGGTTTGTGCAGAGCGAGCTGGGCTTCAAGGGTGGATTTTTGGGCGAGAAGGGAGGAAACGGCGGACTGGGCGTGCGAGAGCTCGGATTGGGCGTGAGCGAGGGAGACGGTGAGGATGTCGAGGGCGGCTTCGATGTCGGCAAGCGTGGCGGGTGGAGTCGCGGGGCTATTGGGACTGCTGGGCGTGTCGGGCGTGTTGGAGTCACACTGGGCCATGGTGCGTGTGAAAGCAGTACTGGGAAGGTGGGGGAGGGGTAGGAGCCTGGAGGAACACCGGTGGTGGTGAGTCCAGTCGCGGCTATCAACCAAGGCGTCGGCGTCTTGCCCCACAACACGGGTGATGATGTAATCGGCTTCCTCCAGGTGCTTTCCCTTTCGGAGTGCATTGGCTGCAGAGCCAATTTATTCTATTCACCTATAGGCTATAATCAATTAGAATGTCTACAATACCTGCAAGTGATACAAAGGTTTGGACCATGCTGCAAGCTGTTATAAGAGCTAGTCTGTTAGTAATAATGATCCCAGGCTTACATGCCTTGCACACCCCCACAATTCTTGCAGGCATTGCCAACAATCTTGATCTGCAATCTTTTCAATACTTCAAGGCAATCATGTAAAGCATTTTAACTCCTTGCCAACAGCCCAATGTCTGAGTGCACATTGCTAAGGTCACCACAGGTAATATACCCTGCCTCCTCATAAGATTAAAGACATTGTGTTGCTTGCAAAATTGCCATACTTAGATTTAAGCAGAATAGACTTAAACAATCCCACTTAATTTTTAAGCAAGTGACTTAAAAGCAGACTGTGATATCAGTATGACATATGAAATCCACCTTACCCTGACATGGTGGAGCAGATCCTTGCTTACTCAAATGTAAGTTTTTGGAAATTTATCTGTAAGTGAATTTTGCAAACAACCTATTTTTGCACCATAGCAAGACCAGAAATCATGTGCATTTCCCCACACCTGAGCCAAGCCATTTTTTTTCTCAGAAACACACTTCACAGATATTTTGTATTTTGTGGAGTACCCCTCACTCCAAATAGCCTTGATGATTTTGGCATAGCATACTCCTAACACACAAGCCATCTGTACTGTGGGGTCCTGCTTTGATCTTTTGTCCCATCCCCTCACCACTGCTACTTGATGCAATCCACCCACCACCATCTTGTCAAAGGATAAGGTTTGGTATCTGACATAAGCTGTGCAGCAAACTCTGAATGAACTCTGCCACAACTTCAACATCCCATTGTTTATGCTATTCACCACTTCCCTGATACACACCTCCTCACTTCCTGATGCATTCAATTGATGTGTCCCTTCCTGACATCACCTCAGACACCCTCTCAAACAGGACCCCGGAAAGCCCTAGGAAATGTTATATGCTAGATCTCCTAATTTTAGGGAAAAGATTCAGATGTCTCATGCTGGAAAGTCTAAAAATGGTGCAATTTTGGGCAGAGGTCTGAGGACTAATTTGGGAAAAAATGACTATGTCTTGTGCCAGAAAGTCTAAAATGCTTGGAAACAGGGGAAAAAATCCCAAAAAAGCAAAAAAGGGTAGTCTGGAGCAATGTCCGATCCCGAAACTCCGAAAATTTGGACAAAAAATTGACAACGTCTGAGGACTAATTTTCAAAAATTGGCTAATGTTATATGCCCCTGAGCCGAAATTTGGCTTTATTTGGTGCCGATTTTTTCCATTTTCGGATCGGACATATATTAGGGCTTTCGGGGGTCCTTCTCAAACTCAACATTAATGTCAATGCTAATTCTGGCACCACAACAGATGAAGACCCACTCTTGGCATATAGCAAATGCCATCAGAAAAAACTAGCATCTTTGTTTGCTGTAAAGGTTTGAGGACCTGAAAAGAAGATGACACATGCCTCAGTTTGTCAGGAATGTAGCACTCAATATGCAGATCAACAGAAGCGAGCAAAGGAGCTAAAGGAGCTGCAACTGCCTATCATCAGCCTTAATCAGTTTTTTGATGCACTTTCAGAGTACTCAGTGGGGATATCAGGTGTATGTGACTTAGAGGCACATGTATCAACAGAGGGTTTACCAGACAAGTCTAGTGGGAAGGCTGTAGCCACTGTATTGGCCAAGTGCACATACAAGACACTGGGTTATAAATTCAAGTATGTCCAGTTTTTGTATGGTCACCATTAGGGGTATGCTATGCTGAAACCGTCAAGGTGATACCTTTTGGAGTGAGGGCTGCTCCACAAAATGCAAAATATCTGAGAAGAGTGGCTTTCTGAGTGTTTCTGAGGGGGAAAAAACACCTTGGCTCAGGTGTGGGGGTATGCACATGATTTCCGGTCTTGCTGTAACACATAACATATGCTTCCCTGCCTCCTCTGCCACACATCCTGGTATGTGTTTTTTTGTACTCTATGCTTTTTTGCACCTACATCCCCTTCCAGGCATATTCAACTCAGCTTCAGTATAAAAGCTGCTTTCATGAACTCATAAGCAATCTCCTGAGATTTGGTCAACTAACTGGCATTGAGTCGCACAGGATACCTACCTAATTTTTGCTCGCAATTGGCGCTTACGCGTGCCGGATCACAGCCATTTTGGGAAGGCAAGCCCCGGTCAAGAAAAAAACCGAGCTTGGAAAAAACGGCCGGTTTGCAAGCAATCTGAGAAGGGCTGTAATACATGCTTCCAATTTTTCCGATTCAGATAGGGACGCCGGGTAATACTACCGTGTTACAACCATGCCCGTATCGCACGCCAGTCAAGATAGCCAGATGGCCAAGGCCCAGGGCGATCGAAACCGGAACGCTTTGTGTCCATATATCTGCTATAGCTAGTGCCGAAGCGACGCAAATGGTCAGGGTGCCAGGACGGGATGATGCACACATAGTCGAAAGAGAAAGTATCTGCAAAAGGCGCTTAGCTTTTAAACGCACGAAGGAGGATGCGCGAACGACCCAAACTTACCTTTGTAAAGAGGAGAACGGACTTGATGGTCTTCACCGCCTGTGGGCGGGACAGCTTGCGAGCGAAAGATGATGGCGTATTTCCGGAACTCGTCGCTGCCTGCCCATCCTCTTCAGTGTCTTCGTCCTCGGGTACTCCAGCGATAGCCATAGGTGAGCTTGCATCTGAAGTGCGTGGCTCGAAAGCAAGGTTTGGGGTTGGCGACAACGACGCAGGAACAAGCGCCCCTTCCACAGCCTCTGCATTTAGCTCGCTGGTTGGGCTCGAGTCCCCAGGACGACCTTCCCGCTGTAGAGGTGGCGAAGGTCGGGCTATCAGCGTAGTGCGCTCGGGCGAGTGAGAGGGATGAGGCCTTAGAGGCTCCATCTAGATAGTACCAAAGATAATGGGTCACTGTTGTCGAAGGTTCAAGGTGCTTGAAGCCCTTACCTTCTCCGCTCGAAGCGCGGTCAATACGCGATCGCATGTTGGCCGGCGACTCGGTTTTGTGTCGAGTAATGATTCAAGGAGCCGTAGGATAGCGCGCGGGAGACCTCGTCTCGTACACGCTGCCTGTACTTCAGCCGAGGGAATGAAACTAGCACGAATGAACGATCGTTGGTTATCAGATAACGCAAAACCGTCCATGAAAAGAGTATGGTACGGACCCCCGGTATCCCATGATTTCCTTTTCCAAGTTGTCGATATCCTCGTTGGCGTAGGGTAAGCGGAAAAACAGGAGTTTATGTAAGATCATGCCGAGACTCCACATGTCAGCTTTTGAGTCGATTTGCTGATATTCGCCTGTTGAGTCGCGCATGAGAGATTCCGGCGGGGTGTATTCAAGACTGCGAATATATGATCAGATGGTGACGCGGTAGATGAAAAGGTCAATCCTCACGTTCCGGTCATCCCAGATCGTTTTCGGAATGGCTTTAGCATGTCTCGAGACGTTCCGAAGTCGCTGAGCATGGCGCGGGGTCTGGGATAGGAGGAGAGTTGAGGAACGCATCAAAATTAAATGAGATCCATAGAGATCTCACACGAGCTGGCCTTCATCCCACGTAAGTAGCACATTCCCCGGTTTTAAGTCCAGATGCAAGATTGAATGATCGTGCTGCAATTATGATGAGAGTGCGATTATTCGACGAGGAAGACAAAGGACTGACTAAAAACGCGAGGCCTGCAACGATATCCCCAAAGAGTCCTCGAACTTCTTCGAGACTCAAAAGATGAACGGCCTTCAAGTTCCGATTTCGGGTTCTTATCCCGCCATCTGCATTTTGTTGCCTCATTCGGAATGCCCGTATACGTTCGGCGCGCGAGCGATGATCCCCGGAGTCGTGATCAGGTTCACCAGAACCTGACGGGGACGAGAAATTGCCCTGACGAGCAGATATGAAGTCATCAAGACTGTTGGTAAAATCGTCGAATCACTTGATTGACCAGCTTCGAAGGGTTAATGGAGGAATGACCTGCCGCCTTCCGCCCACTGCATCAATATGCTAGAAAATAGATGTCAATGAAGGTTTAGTAAACTCATAGAAAGGCTGAAAGAAGAAACTTACAAAAGTGTGGGGACAAGTGGTCCAAAGGAAGAGAATTTATGTGATTCGAGCCAAGAGTGGTGATACGTGATGATGTTCTCATGACGGAGCGTCTCAAGCAAACGGACCTGATAAAAATTTGCTAAAGACTAGATCGATACTGAGAAGGCTTTGAAAGAACTCACTTCGGAGAGCGTTTGTAAAAGGTAATCCCGGGATTCACCAACTGCGATTTTTTTGACAACATAGCGACCTATACGCAGTACGTTCGGACCTTATGCATTCGTGCGTCAACGTGAAGAAACTCACCTAGTGGATTGCCATTTAGGACGTGCTGAAGATCGTTGTATCAATGAGAGTACGGTATGTTGGTGAGTGTGGAGGCAGCGAGTCGCTCACCTGACAGAGAAACACACTACCATTCGCTCCCATTCCAAGCTTAAGCTCTTCCTTGAAAAAAGCTTCGTAGTATCCCTCCGCTGTTGCCTCTGTTCCCAGCGGCCGGTCTACCGGCGAAGGCGAAGATGGCCTCGATGTTACCTCATTGGCAATAGCAAGAAGCTGGAAATAGTTGGGAACGCGCGAGAAGCGTGGCAGAGGTATGCCCGTTTCATCAGACTGGTCAAGCGGGCGATTGCAGTACGGACAGACGCCGACGGACGCGACGAGCGGGGGTGCCGGGGGACGCTCGGCGAAGCGATCGGTGGAGGTGATGGTGAGTGCGTGAGACGTGGGGTTGTACAACACCACCTCGTTCGATGTCTCCGACCAGTACACGGGATCCCCCTCGGCGAAGACCTCCCGATTGTCGTCGAGGACCGAAGCAGGAGCAGAGACAAGGGTGAATGGATCCATAGGAAGGATTAGAGGGTCGTCGTCGTCCGGGGATTCGGAGTGTGACGGTTCAAGCCACTGAATTCTGCGCCGAATATCACCTGCACATGACCGCGTCGTTGCTTCCCCAAACGGCAGGCTCTTCCTGCAACTTCCACTCGCATCCCCGCGTCAAAGGGAATTATTTTACAGCGAACGCATGTCCGAAGCCAAAGACACCATGCTACTCCCAGGAGAGAGGCGTGCGCTACTGCATGTCTGGCGCTCACATTGGTCTTTGGCGCCCTTGCATGCAGTCTACTGTCCTGTCGTTGCACGTCAGCGTTTCAACCTGCTTCACCCAGGTAGCGTCCAGATCTGCTTTGACGCCCTGGCTGTCTTGACGATCTATCCGGATTAACTGTCGCCAAATTGACTCGAGCAGGTTTCTCAGTCTCTCAGCGATCTGCACGATCTCTGGTACGGGACATAGTGCTTCTTCCATGCTGCATGCGGGCAGCACCATTATACTTATTTTTTAATCCTGTAGGCTATATACTCTGCGGGTAGCCAGCATGTACGATGAAAGGTCATGGCTCATGGCCCAGCGCCCATCAATCATTGGCGCATGCCTGCAGCCTGTGCGCCTTATTCTATCACCCCATCCATACTATGCTTACCGTCGAATGGTGCGACTCAAAGCACCGTTGCACACTCTTTGAGGTATGTGCGTTACTTGTACCGTTACATCAGGAGAAGGAAAAGGATCGATTTTGGGAATGCGCCTTGAGCTTGAAGCTTGAGAGCCTCTGCAGGTCCCATCTGAAGATGTAACACTTACTTCGTTCCTGATGTATCCGTCTCGGGACATCCAAAGGCCAATTCCCCTTAGCTGCGGTGCGGCGAGGGCAGGCGCCTTGGATTGATGAAGCTTGGAGCAGCGAATTCAATAAGTACAAGTGGCTAGCCTATAGGTTATGTATCGGTCGCCAAGCTTGAATTCTAACGTTTGAACGTGCGCGTGAACGTTCTCACTTTCTAAGAGCAGCATATTGTCCAGCGACGGCGGCGCAGAAAGCGATGAGTGCGGTAACCAATGTTGTGATGATACCAAGCCATCGCTATTACTACCCCAGACATTCCCATCAAGTCAAAGACAGAACCTGGTTTCTCATTGGCAAAGTGTAGAATATCTATGTACATTGGAAAAGAGGAAGAGTGGGGGAGTTGAGAACTACGGTGCAACCCACCGCGCCGAGGGCGCGCGGTGGGCGGCGAGGGACAGCAAGAGCGAAAGAGGAAGGTAGTCAGCGCATGCGTGAGAGAGAAAGAGGGAGAGGAGGGCACTCACAACCAAGGTGTACAGCGGGGGGCCACCGGTGCGCGCCCGCCCCTGACGGCGAGCGCGTATTGAGCCTGTCCAAGTGGGTACACCCCCGCTGCAGACCCGTATGGGCTTTCCCACCCACTACAGGGCCGCAGGACCGATCTGTTAGCCCTGCGGTACCGAGCACGCCCAGGGCTCCCCCGGGCTGCCGTGTCCGGCGTGATGAACAGAGGTCAGGATCTGCGCACCCCCGGGCCTCCTCGTTGGGTCTGATCGATTCTTGCGGGGCAGCCAGCTTGCTCTTGAGGTTGTGGCCGTCGCGGAGGAGAGGGCATCGAGGCAGCCGGAGACGAGGCCGATTCTTGCGGGACCGCGGACTTGGTCTTGAGGGTGTGGCCGTCGCGGGGGAGAGGGCTCGAGGGCGGCCGGTGGTGGTCGTGGTCTGGAGGAAAGAGGAAATAGGCATCAAGCAGGGTTCTTAAGGGCTCCAGGGACCGCGACGCGAGCACCCAAACATCACGTGAT
>KL198131.1:62650-81054 GCA_000697705.1 Botryobasidium botryosum FD-172 SS1
ACGGGCCCTTGCCACGTTATTAAAGAAATGCTCTCAAAAATAATCATTAAACTTCGGATTTCTCCCTTTAAATACAAGGTGTTGTACTGATGCTATTTTTGGCTTGAGCATATAGATAGGCTTGGAAAAATGGCCCCAACATACTGGGGAAAATTTTGTTTGGGGTCATTTTTTATGTGTCTTGTCATCGTTGCCGACAGCGACGACGGGACTAATGACGACGACGACGACCCTTTGCACGCCGTCAGCCACAGCGACGACGCGTTTATTTGCTTCCGGCGGTGGTGTTGACTCCGGGCAAAAGCCTTGGGACTTGGGTTGATGTATGTGCAAATACTTCTTACTATTTTTGGGAATCATCCTGCAGGACGTCCGGAGGACGCATCAAACCAATGACCCTAGACCCAACTAGGTCCGGTAAGTCACGTCTCTCACCGGACCCAACTGGGTCCGGGAACTACGCAACTTAGGTGGCTCACTGCTGGGAGAGAACGTGGTTGCTGATTACGTAAAAATTTCAGCTGGCCGTACACCGCCCGCCACCAAATGGCAACCACCTGAGTTCCTCTCAGAACTCCTGGCTCAGAGTCACCCGACTTCCTTTCGTTCATGAACCCCAACCTTCCAAAGACGCGCCTTCGATGACTCGCACGATAAGGGTGCGGCTGACCACCTCGGGCGGAAGAGCAGGAGTCAAAATTCCCAACTTACAGCATCAAACTCGCAAGATGTGCTCGGTGTGAAGATTTGGGCTGCTTACGGCCGAGGCTATCGCGACGATTATCTTGCAAGCATTGATCTTATTTTGCACAGACAACCCGGTGAGTCTCCTTGGGCCTGCGTAGCAAGCGAGCCTCGCATGTTCACGGTCCAGGGTGGGCCAAGCATTTGAACATTCTAGATAGATGTGTCTCCTGCCGATCTTTTTTTTAGAGGGAGAACAGGCACCAAGCATCCGAAAGCCAGAGTTACAATGCCAGGGCGGCGCGCAAGAGGTCCCGAGGTTGGACGTTGCGTCTGCATTTACTCAACTTGCGACCCACTCATGGAACGATCGTGGTTCGATCTCACAACACCATCGGCTTGCTCGAATATCAGTAATCTTATGCTCAGAAGCGCCCTCAGATTTTGTCTTCCAGTCTTTCCTTGAAATTCTAAGCTTCATCTCCATGCTCGCCTCTGCAGCACTAGGTTTCCAGCGTGCATACTTCAAGATAAATCAGCCCAGAAATCTACTGGCTGCGGATTATGCGTGGTTCGCTCACTACCTCGTACCCGGAGTCATCGTGTCACAATGCCTCTTAACTCGTTCATCGGTGCTACCCGCTGGCCACTTGATCGTGTCATTCGCCCATCAAGGTGCTCGAGGATCCTCTCCTGCTGACTGATTCGTATATATCTCGTAGCTTCGTCATTTGGCTAGGAGAGCACCACCTGCCCTACTTATACCTCATCACCGACCTTCCTCACCCTGGACCTTCTCAGCCCTTTCCATTCACTCATCATCACGAGTAGTCTGCTTGCCGCCCGAGCCCGGGCTCGTAGGCTGCGCTAGCACGCAACTGGGCATGTTGGCATGACGCGGTTCACACCGCCCCCTTTCCGCCCTAGTTCACCCCGCGAGCTGATCTCAAAGTCAGGTAAACCTCGAGGGCCCAGCTTCAACGGACATCATCATCAGACAATGACTGGAGGTTCCTTATTCTTGTTCCGGGCTACCACTCCTATAGATATCAGCAGTGTCCAATTTTGGAGCCGCTAGCGCTGTAGTCCACCCCGAGAAGACCTATTAGTTTATCAATATGTTCCTCGCTGGTGCAACGGCTCCCTGCTTTAAAGACGGCAGCCCTTGGGCCCAGAGACATAGGCTAGTTTGAAAGTGCATTACTAGGATTTTTGCCTTGTCGTACTCCCTGCTCGACGATAAATTTACTCTCGACGTATATAATGATATGCTTGGGCCTAAGACAATTTCCGCTGCTCTCTACAGTAGCTACCGCTCTCTGGTAACTCGAGATTATTGACGTCAATGGTCCACTTACCCAACACAAACTGTGAACCAAATAGCTAATTGGTGTAACTATCGGAGACCTTGCGATAGCGACAAACTCGCGCCGTGGGTAGCTTTGGCATTAAGCTTATCCTCATGACAGCTGTACTCGGAGCGACTCGACGTTAATGTGTGACCGGATCGCCACTGGCAAGCTTCTCTTCGCCTGGTATTGCGAAAGCGAGACCTAATCCAAGATCACTAGCCTAGCGAGGCCCGCTGAGACTATAGAGCGCTGGTGGGCAGTTCGCGCTGCGGGGAGCCGATAAAGACGAAAACCTCTATTAAGGCCGGAGGGATGAAAGTAACACCGAACTCCCAGAATGCCCATTCACATGTACCAGAGTACCAGAAGCGATGGCCTAACGGCAGAGCCATATGCCACTGACGAATCAGCTGACACTAGAAGATCGTGTGTGTATCATAGCGAGGTATGGATCACGCTTGGAGACTCTGCAGTTCGCCTCCCCCCACTCTGCCGGGGATGTTGACGCGCGGTCTCATCGTGGCATATATATTTCTTTTCGTTTTGGAAACAGGTTGGCGTGATCGGTGAGTGTAGTGCGGCCTCGGTTCCACTTTTGTGCGCACGGTCATCTGCAGAGGGTAGGTTTCGCAATCAGCTTTCACCGGAGAAATTTCACGAAGTCTCATCCGCAAGGACCGTGTCTGGGCACTGCACTCAGATGGCAGATTTATGTTGCAAGGTATGCATTCTCAATAGCAAGTATTGGTCAGTAATATTAATTAAATTACTAGGCCCACACTAGGCCCCCGGCTACTTACCGACGGGTGGGTTCCAGCCTCCGGCCTCGGCACCCCGATACCGCTCACCACGCGGCCATTAATGCGCGGCTTATCGAAATCGCTACTCGCCTCCGAGCTACTTTCAAGCATTCCGATACCGCTCACTCACGACGCGGCCAATGCGCGCCTATCTATACCACTACTCGCCTCCGAGTTACTTTCGAATGCGTACCAGGTTCATTTCATATGACCTTCCTCTGCTTGCTGTCACATTCTCAGATGTATGCGTTGTGAAATCATGCGGTACAAAGGCCTTGCACGTGCGGTGCAGATATCTTTTTACGTATGAGTCTTGTGGCCCCGGCTTGTCTAGCGCGCATCGTATGTTTTCGTAATCCACCAAGCCCCATACCTTCGATTCTGTTAAATAACGGGCTGGATGGTCTCTCTCTGAACACCCTGCGCCTCTTCGAGCTTTCTAATCCCTATCATGCCTTCCAAGCCAGCGAAGAATCCTTTCACGAGAGAGAGGTTGAAGTCGACTGTGATCAGATCGATCATCGTCGAGATGATCATCTTTAGCGGTCTAGCCGCAAGTCAGTATTGTTCAGTTCGTCCCAATTCCCCTTTTGACCTTCAGTCTCGCTACAGTCATCACCTGGGTGTCGAAGAAGTACCATAATCTTGTAAGACAATCCCTTCTGACATTACTTATTAGACTGACAATGTTCTTTCTTAGGGCGTTAACCCGCAGGTGCGTGATCGACATCCATTGACTGATGCGTCTAAAACTCACTAAATTCTGGAAAGATGATCACCGTCCTGGGTCTGTAAAGTTTATAACTCATTGGGGCCTTTTACCCACTGACGGATTATGCATCTACAGGTACCGTGATCGGTTTTACGATTACTTTCAGGACCACCTCTGCGTATGATCGATACTGGGAAGGTTGCCTCCTGTTTCATCCAATATTCATGAAGGCTTTTTACTGACGTGTTTTCAACCAATCCAGGTCGCAAGCTTTGGACCAGTTTCCATACATGGTCTACTTTGTTTCTCAGCAGAAAAGCAGAGTCACTATCTTACTATCCCTTCTAGCTCCCGCAATCTCGCCCAGATCATATGGATCCACGTCCCGTTGGAAAACAAGAAACCCGCCGATAGCTCCTCAGCCGAGGATCCCCAATATAGATTGAAGTCTATCATCGAGAAGAAAACGATGATCAACGTTGTCGGTTATTTTTCCATATTTTTTGAGGAGTTTCATATCAACGCGAGCGTGTTATTTCTTATCACTGCAGATCGAGGCGATGGGACCTGCTGTTAAAGTACGCATGATCTCGCCAGACTTCTCGCCGGCATACTCACATAACTGTCTCTTTATAGCATTACGTACATATTTTTTTCGATCATAAATCCTTACCTTTTATCCTGACAACACGTCTCCATTAGCTCCGCGATGAACCAGGAATCCTATATGAAGACCTCTACCCCCTTCTCTCCGGCCTCCCACACTTCGCCAGCCCAGATCCAGATTACCGAAACAACGACCACACCTCCCCTCTCCTGCATTATGACGACTGGGTAGCAAGGAACCAGGGTGAAGTCGAGCCTAGACTCCGACCGCGAAACCATGCAGGGCCCTGGCGTCCAACATCGGAACCTAATTCCTTTGATACCCGAGCAGATGAAAAGGATGAGGTTCGCGAGACTCCCAATCCCGCCCTACACACGAATGGACAAGCGTCTTCGGAAATTGATCTGGAGAAGAACCCGAGTGTGCTATTCCGCGATCCCGTGGCTCAGCCTGACGAGCTCAAGAAAGCTCGGCTTCCTCCGCCATTCCGACTTTCGGGCAAGTATCGAATATTTCAGTGATTGCCTCGTGCCGCTCAGTCACTTACGTGTGTGTGGATCGCTTCAAACTGTTTACAGAACTGATCCCCATCCTTGAATTCTTCAAGTATCTCTATCAAGGTATGAAACGAATTGCGGGTGGAAAGGAGAAGCGCGAGGAGGAGAGGCTGGCTCGAGAAAGCAAGGAGAAGATGCCCAAAGACAATATTCCTTTGGAGCTCTGGTGGGTGCTTAGAGTTCTGCCGCCCCAGCTTTGACATGATAATCTAACTGAAACTTCGATGGCTTCGCCATAGTCTTTTCCTCAACTCGTACTACGCTGTGCTTATGGAACGAGGGTCGCTTCAGGCAGCAACATGCACGGCTTTCGTTAATAGTCTATCCGCGCTCCAAGATTGTATGCTGAATTTGGAGAGAATCAAGTCTACTCCCAGTCAGTCTTTTCTTCTGTAATGCACGCCAATGTCGGTTTTAATTCAATCATTTTCGCAGTTCCATTTGCATACCGGGTAATATTTGCATATCCTCCGCAGAGATGAATGTCTGTTGATTGGAATATTTCACCCTACCTCAACATAGGCCCACTTGAGGTCCGTTCCTTTTCTTCCCGTCGGGAATAGGGTTTCCTTCTTGCTCATATGATAACTCGCATCGCAGGATGGCAACATGGTGACCCTTACCATTGTGCACAATTTATCATTGAAATCTCACTCATTCTTTTTCTTAGGCTGTACTTATTCTTACTTCCTGTGAGTTCGCGTATGCGCGCGCATACCCCTAGGCTCAATCACCTTCATACTAACGAATCGACCATGGATCAGTTTCAACTCTACACGTCACTTGATTGGATTGCGATTCCGTATGTTCGCCCCAACTCGATAGCCTCCATTTTGGTTTGCTAAGGGTTTATTACTCAGTGCTACTGCGGCCGCATCGTTCACGTTCTTGGGCTTTCTACAAATCGGGCAGGAAATATAAGTTGTCTCTGCTTTCTTTGTCGAGTTCCGCTTGGCTGACACAGTCTTTGGCTTTTTACTGAGGACCCTTGTATGTCTTTTCCAATACGTCGATTGATATTCAACGTTTTTCTAAACTTTTATTTCTAGTCGGCTATGATTTGAATGATCTCAACCTCGACAAATTCTGCAAAGGCATCTCGCGCGAGCTAATTCAAATAACCGCGGTATGTCCCGCTGTTACCCAATGCCATCTTTGAGCTGACCATCGGTTGGTTACCCCATTTGTCACTATAGCACCAGAAGATGGATCCTAGGAAGTTTGTGTTTTCCGAGTGGAATCGACCTCTCGAACCGGCCCTCGGCAAGGGCGTGACGGCATCAACCATTCTCAACGACAAGGCGTACAATGTGGCCAAGTGCGAACACGTGGCGAGGGGTGTGCTTTTGAGCGGTCATCGGAAGGAGTGCCTCGTCGACGACTCGAAGAAGACAAGCAGCTAAATCCTAAATCCTTAATCCTACCCTCGGCCGCTGCCTTTGTCTGTTTTAACCTTTGTCGCTTTCGTTTGCTACTAGTACTGCTTTCATCTGGAGTGCACTCGCATTTCTTTTTTGGGGACTCTTGAATTTCATAGTCATCTTTGATCGAATGCCTGCTCATAAGTACAGCCACAACTACAGCAGGCTCGTGCGCCTCGGTGCTTTAGCACTGTGAGGGTCATACCAGACGATTTTACCCCAGTGAAGCACCCCAGGAGGCGAGGCGTGGGCGGTGTTAATCACAACATCGAGCGGGTGAAAAAACCACGTTAGTCACGGCAAACTGGGCACATAATTGGTGCCTCGTTCAATGCCCCGCGAAAAGATGCATCTCTGTTGGCGGGAATACCCCATTTAACGGGCGTAATCTTAGTGTCGGCCTGAGGCGCTTTTATCCTACCATACGTATGACGGCGACGTATTGGTATCTCAGGACAGTCCAGAGCCATCAGCTGAGTCCGCCTTCGTACTCCTGGTCCGCAATCCTATTTTCGTATCAGCGTAGTTCCAATCATATTATTGAGCAGGACAGAGTCGAAGAACTACTGGGGAGAAACACCTGCCGCGAACCACGCCGAGGACATGTCGAATAAAAAAAAAAGAAGAGCAGACGAGATAAGCATATTAACATGAAGCACAGCGCCAAATTCCATCATGCAGAATCCTCGACAATCCGAAGCCCTAGCCCGAGCGACTGGTGGGAGGAAAAATATCAGCGGCTAAATCTACGCCTACAGCACCAAGTCGGTCATGGTTACACCTACGTTGATAGCATCAATCTCGTCTTGGTTCAATTCCGCCTGAGTCAAGAGCCCTCCCTCGTCCGGTCTTCCCTCTGCCTCTGACGATATGAACGAGATTGAGCGGTCGCGGTAGTGCACGTGGACATGCGAGAGATAGGGAAGTGTCACAGAAAGATGAACAGAAGGGAGGGCGTATGGTGCCGGCGTTTGTGAGGGATGAGTGAAGTCGACGTCAAGGGTACGGGCGCGCGGGCAACGACGTAGGAGGTGCGAGACAGCGCTACTTGAAAAGCAGGTGACGCGGAGTGTTCCAGCCTCAGGGAGAAAGAGCTGTTCCAAGAGGGCGTCCAAGACTGCCTGTCCGGTCGCATCCAGCGATGTTACACGGAGGAGCTCGGGCGGGGGGATCTCGAACGGTGCGGCCTGAGCTGTGACCAAATCTGTCCCTCGCAGGACGACGGAGGAAAGCAAAGCACAGCGGGGCAGAATAGTAGTGAGCGTATCGGTGTTAAGCTTGCTCTATGCAAAGCCCTCAGCGACGAAGCTGTGCAGCGTCTGTCGGAAGTTGAGCGCGCGCAAGCCGGCTATGTCAACGATGCCGGACAGCGTGATTTCAGTTAGATTCGGGAGGATGATAACACGATGAGGCGACGGGAAGCTGTCCAGCGCCGTGGTAGAAATGGACAGCGCGCCAATCCACAGCTCCTTCGGGTTTGTACACGGCTCCAGCATATTTAGAAGAGCATGATGGGAGTAATTGCGACGAAAAGTGATCTTGACTTTTGTAATAGCCTGTGATATGGAAGGAGCAAGGACGACCGTGTTTCTGGCGGGAAACATTTCAAGAGCGACACTCGAGGTGCCACCTGTGGCGAGGCGAATGGGTACTTGGAGGGAGGCGCCGGTTATCTGGAACCCAATGTATATGCGCTGAAGCTTTGATGTCGAAGCGGAGCAATTGGAAAAGAATTGGATTGCATGATGGAGCGCGGCGGTGAAATAGAGGCTTCGTCAGCGATGACCTTCTCGGCCTAGGATTGCGGCGAGTGCGGCAAATGGCTGGGTGCTCCAGGCGGTCGGAAGAGGGGTGCATGGTTTGAAGACAAATACGATGTCGATGAGGGCCCTCTGCGCCTTCCTGAGCCAGTACTGAAGCATGTCGGGTGCTTTTTGGTATAGCGGGCTTATGGTAATTGTTGTCCAGAAGGCGGCGTGATTGTGATATAGAGACCTCCACCGGTGACATACGTGAGCGAGTCAAAAGGGCTTGCGGCGGAGGAAGATACAGTAGCTGAGGATTTCCAGTAGGATCTCGGATGTCAAGCGGAGGGTACTTAATGTTGGGTTTCGTGGGTTTCCGTCTGCTTGGTCTTTGCTGCGCCACGGGGCCCGCAGAGCGCAATGAATAGCGTGAGCGAGGCGGCATACTAGTACTTTGAAGCGTTGGAGCCGAAGCCTTGCGAGGGCGGCGGCGGCGATGGTGGTGGTGAGTCCAGTCGCGGCCATCAAGCAGCTGGTGCGCTAGGACGTGCTTCTCAGGTGATGCAGCGGACGGCCTTCCGAGAGTCTTATTAAGTACCCCACAGCACGGATGATTATGTAATCGGCTTTATCCCTTCCGTGTCCCTTTCGTCGCCTCGTCTCGGTGATTCGTTAGACCAGCGACTACGACGATGATAATCCGCCCAGGTGAAGATGGCGCCGCAAAGATAGCAAGCGATCGGGTGCGTGCATCGATGCTGCAGACGCGAACATAGCGCTTACTACCACTGGTACATATACAGGCTTCGCAAGACGCCCCGCCGCGCGAGCCTCCACCCTATCCCGCAGTCTCTCAAGTAGCCGCGGCCAAGAGATATGTGAGCATTCCGCAGACACGCCAGCCGATCGACGGCACAATCACCATCGATCCCGCCTACGCGTTCCCCAATAGATGCTCCCTCCCCAACAAGGATACGGCGCGAGATCCAATTTTTTCCTCGAGAGCAGGTTCAGCTCGGTGGACGTGGTCGTCAACCCCGCCCACTCGGGTGGGCCTACTGTGAATGCCTCCACAACCTCCTCAGCTACAACAATAAAAGCAGTAGAAGAGCACAACATCCCAATGAGTGCTCTTTGAAGCCACCACCCACCGGCGTGAGATCAGACCCGGTCAGACACGTGATCTCGATCCACCCCGCCAAAATTATACCTCAGAATCGCACCATGATGGGGAAACATTATCCTGCGCGCCTCCCAATTTCCACTGGCTCGTCCGATACACCACGACGAGCGCCCACGTGCGGTTCTCGCGCGGGCTGCACGAGAAGATGCGAGTGCTGACGCAAGACGCGAGAGCGGGGAGGTATTTCGTCGGCGAGTGGGCCGAGTTGGGGGACAAAGATGGAGTTGTGTGGGCGGGAAACGAGGTAGAGGTCGTTGGTGGCTGTGGCGAGATGTAGAAAAGCTAATGGAGTGGAAACGGAAGTTTGGTTTATGTAATCTGTATATATGTGTGACGACTTTTAATTTACGCGCTCCTTGTCAGCGCTCATTTCCAGCAGTTTATTGTGGCAAAAGCTGATGGTGTCCCGCCAACTGCAAGGTTCAGGCGGCCACAAACATATAGCAGCCCAGGAGAACATGCAGGTGCGCCGATCGGAGCCTCCAACGCCCGATGTTACACAACCACCTACAGCGTTCGCTCACTTCACCACCACAGGCCCCACCCTACTACCCAGCGATCAGTACAGAATCTCCAGCGATGGCGGCAAACTATGTGCAGATCCGGCAGACGAGCGAGCCAATCGAGGGCACATTTACCATCGATCCCGAGGTGCGCATCCCTCCATGGATGCTCCCGCCCCTCCAGCCAGGATGCGGCGCCACGAGGCCACACCTCTTCCTCGAGAGCAAGAATAACTCGGTGGACGTGCTTGTCCATCTCGTGCACTCGCGTGGGCATGATGTTGATATTGATGTTGATGGCCGGCGAGCTGAGCAGTTTTTCGCTTCAACAGGAGCAGGAAGAACGACAGCATTCGAAGACAGCCCGGCGCCCACGCGCATCCTTCTCGAAGCCAGCGGCCACCGCGGCGTCTCACTCGCCATCTCCCCCCGCTCCCCCCGTTCTTGCAACCACCTGAGGTTCTGTCTCAAAGTCACGGTCTCGTATGGAAAGACCGTCCTCCGGCTCCCGCCTGATTTCCACGGGCCCATCCGGTATACCACCTCGACCACTCAAGTGCGGTTCTCACCTGGGGTGCGCGAGAAGATACTGGCGCTGACGCAGGACTCAAGGACGGGGAGCTGTTTCATCGGCGAGTGGCCCAGCTCGGAGAGTGAAGAAGATGATGCTGTGTGGACGGGAGACGAGATTGAGATCGCTGGTGGCGGCGAAAAGATTGATTTCTTTCTGTGGGGTGAGACCAATGCTCAGTGAAACGGGGCGTCGGCAAGACACGGTCGATCGTGGTTAAGTTCGTTGATTACGTAGTGTTATGTAAAATACCTGAAGCAGAAGCTTTTTTTTTTTTTTTTGAAATCTTTATTAGGAGCTGAAGCAGAAGCTGCCCCGCTGCGCTTCCGCCTTTCAATCCCATTTCCTCACTCTACCACTACCCACTGCGTCTCCAGCTTTACTTAATGACAACAGCGGTAGAAGGCCTCTCAGCGCCCACCCGCTTCCTTCTCGAAGCCACTCCAGCTCTTCGGACCCTCTGAAATCAAAATTTCACCTCAAAGCCACATCCTGGTGGGGCAACTCGTCCTCCGCCTCCCACCCGATTTCCACGGGCCCATCCGGTACACCGCCACGAGCGCCCATGTGCGGTTCTCGCGCGGGCTGCACGAAAGGATGCGGGTGCTGACGCAGAAAGCGAGAGCGGGAAGCTGTTTCATTGGGGAGTGGACCGAGTCGGGAGAGAAGGACAGTTCTGTGTGGGCAGGAGATGAGGTGGAGGCCGTTGGTGGCCGTGGAAAGATCGAGTTTTTGCTATGGGGCGAAGTCGAAGGTGCTGGCGCGTAAAATAGAAGAAACATTCATATTGGGCGCGTCGACAGGGCAGAGTCGGCGTCTTAAGTAGATCTTAGCGTTTGGCGTGCGTTTAACTCTGCAGCACTAATGGTTACATATGTAACTGCTTCGCGTGCGCCTACAGGCGCCTACTTGCTCGAGTTGATGGGGTATTTATTGTGCCAAACTACTGATGGTATTCCACCAACTGCAAGCATCGGATCGCCACGAACATACAGCAACCCAGGAAAACATGCAGGTACGCCGATCGGATCCTCTAACGCCCGATATTACACAATCGCCTACAGTGTTCGCACATTTCACCACCACAGGCTATATCCTACAGCTACACCTCGGCGATCAGCAAAGTATCTCGAGCGAAGGCGGCAAACTATGTGCAGGTCCAGACAGATGAGCAGATCGAGGGCACATTTACCATCGATCCCGAGCTCTGCGTCCCCTCGTGGATGCTCCCATCCCTCCAGCCAGGACGCGGTACCACGAGGACGCATCTCTTTCTCGAAAGCAAGGAGAAATCGGTGGATGGGCTCATCCATCTCGTCCACTCACGTAGGCGCACTGTTAGAGTTGATGGCCGGCAAGTTACGCGGTATTTGACTTCGTCAATACCAGCAACAGGGACGACACTAGAAGACAGCCCGGTGCCCACACGCACCCTCCTCGAGGTCACCGCCTATCGCGGCGTTACGCTCGACATCTTTCCCCGCTCCCCCTACTCCTGCAACCATCTGAGGTTCCGCCTCAAAGTCGTGGTCGAGTGGGGAAACATTGTCCTCCGCATCCCACCCGATTTTCACGGGCCCATCCGGTACACTACCGCAGCCGCTCAGGCGCGGTTCTCACTTGGGGTGCGCGAGAAGATGCTGGTGCTGACGCAGAAGTCGAAGACGGGGAGCTGTTTTATCGGCGAGTGGGCCCAGCCGGAGGGTGAGGATGCTGTATGGACGGGAGACGAGATCGAGGTCACTAGTACTAGTGACTACTCCAGTCACAAGATTAGCTTCACTCTGTCGGGTGAAACCGACGACGAGTGAAACGGGTCGATGGCGGTTATGTCCGTTGATTACGTAGTGTGGCTGTTATGTAAAATACCCAAAGCAGAAGCTGTGCCCCGCTGCGCTTTCACTTTCCAATCCCATCTCCTCTCACCACCACCACCACCTCTGGAGTCCAAAACTTAGTCTCCAGGTCTGTGGGATGATATTCCGCTCAGAGAAGGAAAAGGCAGCCATCGCGGCGCAGGAAGACGTGCGTCGCCCTCCCATCGCTGCTTAAGTAACCCTCGTCACCGCCACTGACACGGGCAATCATGACAGGCGTCTGAGGCACGCGCGCAGGCACAAGGGCGCATCCAGTACTCGCGCGCCGGCCCCTCGGCCGATCCCCCGCCCTACTCCGCCCCCGCCCCATCCTCGTCTCCCTCGCCCAGCCCCGCCCATGCTACGTCTGGATCGCGCCACTCGTCGTCGCCCTCCACGTCCACCCTCTCCGCTCTCGTCTCCTCCCCCAACTCTGCCTCGTCCGCCACGCCCAAAAATTACGTCCACATCCATCAGGTCCAACAGGCCGTCAACGGCGTGTTCTACATCGACCCCGCCCTTCGCGTCCCCCCTTGGATGCTCCCCCCGCTCGAGAGCGGGCGCTTTACCAGGCCGAATTTGTCGTTGAGAAGCCAGCACAGTTGTGTGTCTGCGACGGTCGTTATCGTTGATGGTCCTAATGGAGGCGAATTTGGGATGGTGAGCCCGAATAATACTGGAGGAAGTGGAAACGAGAGATTGTCGCCTGGGCCGTGGGGCGGAACGATGGGCTCCAACTCCAATTCACCTGGCCCAGCTCCCCAGTCGACCTTGCATCTCCCCCACCCCAATATTTCAAACTCCCCAAATTCGAGTGTCAATGGACCCTCTCCTGCCCCCTCACCTTCCCATTCTCCCAGCCCAAACTCAGCCCCAAAACGCGTCCTGCTCGAAGCAACCTCTGCCCACGGCAACGTCACTATCGCCGTCCCCTCCCGCGCCTCCTACACCTTTTATCTCAAAGTCGCCTCCGCCCACGGCAACATCATCGTCCGCCTCCCGCCCGACTTCCGCGGGCCCATCCGGTACACCGCGGAGAATGATCGCGTGAGGTTCACGCCGAAGTTGAGCGAGAGGATGTCGATTGTGACGCAGGGCGGGAAGAGGGGGAGCTGTTTCGTTGGCGAGTGGGAGGGACACGGTGGTCCCGGTCACGGAGGGGGTTCAAATGTCAATGGAGGGGGAGGGGAATGGGATCATCAATATGGGTACGGCAATCAAAACCAGAATGGAGGCACGATTTCCAAAACCTCCTCCCGCGCGAATGGGCCCGCCGGAGGGAACTGGCAACATCAACCGCCCCCGATGAACCAATCAAATCAAATGAGCCCGACAACGGGCGAATGGGAGGGCGACGAGGTGGACGTCGAGGGTGGGCACGGAAAAATCAAGTTCTGTCTCTGGGGCGAGACAAAGGAGGAGAGCGAAGCGCAGATGACGCTCCGCCACCTCAAGGAGGACGGCCCGATCGCGAGCATCGTCAAGCTCGTCAAGCGTACCGTCGAGCACCAGCTCACAAAGCCCAAGGTCTGAGTTATGTACATAACGTGCGTTTCTCCTTTCTCTCTTCTCCTCTCTTGCTTTTTGTGTGCGATTCGTTTCGCTCTTTGGCGGAGTTGTATTTTTTTTTTGACCTCGATCTTGACTTCAATCCCCACTTCCCTTCTGAGTCTGATGGACACTCCGCTCTTGTTTCATTTCATTTTGTGTTACGGCTCTACAGTCTACAGTCTACGGTCTACAGTTCTCGCTTGCCTTTTGCATATACATAATGTACATATATCACTGTCGTCATCGTCACCATTCATTTCGTCCCATTTTTTGACATTCTTTTGCAAGTCTACTCAGTGCTGTGTCCTCTCCCTGTCATACTAGTTGCTTGCAAATCGCTTGGGCATTGATGATCACCGTGTTGTCGTGTCGATTTATGAATTCGTCAGCTCATCGGGGCATCGGTCCATCACTTTGTCAGTTCAAAACGCTTCATTATGATCCATCGGGGCCATCTCTTTTTTTTTGTCGGTTCATCGGTTCATCGAGTCGTAAAGCCTTAAAGCTAGGTTCGGAATATCTGGCAGTACTATGGTACCACTTCAATGCTCTTAACATTTAAATAAATTATATATGCAAGTACGTACGTAAGCTCTGGCGAAGTTCGTCGCTTACCACCACTCTGCACGAGCCTCAGCCCCAGGGCGGACGGGGGTGCGCACTAAAAATGACGAGATATTGAGACATCGATCGATGGGCCTTTGGAGGCTTGACTCTGCCGGGAGCTGTAGAACTGGAATCAAGAACCGAGGACCCGTCGATCCAAGCACCGGCGGGTGCGTGTGTGTGGGGGGGAGGGGGGCAGGAGTGCAATGTATGAAAAGGAGAGAAGGGAAAGGAGAGAAGGGAGAAGGCAGCAAAGAGAGGAAGAAGAAGAAGAGATGTTTGAAAGATCGACCGAAAGGCGATTTTCAAAGGTAGGGGGGATGGATGGATGGATGGATGGATGGATGGACACGCCTTGTGACTTGGCTCGACCTGTCTCTCTGTGCACTGCGTCATGATGTTGCCCAGTGCCAGTGCGGGCCGCGAGACGTAAACCTGCCAGTGTAAGCTGAGATCCAAGAGCCGAGGTGTACAAGCGTTGAGTATTGAGCGGTGTTGTATCGAGTGCGTAATGTCAAAGGCCAGGGGATGGTGCAGGCGTTTACAGCGAGCGAGGGCAAGTCGACCGATCGGCTTCTGGAGTGCGAGCAAGCGGGCGAGCAAACGATGAGTAGTGTCTGGCCTGGAGTGGCAAGTCATTAGCGCTGAGCTTTGACGGTGGGCTTGAACAGTGAGAGCCCCCGTACGCAAGCGCTGTACTTGGTCTTCAGTACTAGTGCGGACCAAATATTCGAAGCCAGGGGTGCTGGAGCAAGCTACACAAACAGGAAATCCGGTGGCGCCGCGCGCGTCTGAGAACTCCGCCATAATAGTTCTCGACAAAGGCAGTGTCCAGGGGCGCGATGGAGTGATCGGGATGATATTGACATTGAGTTCTTGAAGGTTGAGCGCTCCGATGCCCCCCCCCCATTCAAGTCTCGCAATCTTCCGTATTCCATTGACGATTGGTCCAATCGCGAGTGCGTGACATCCGGGCTCTCATACTAACAGAACCTAGGTAGCCGACGCGCCGCGCGCCCATACTTCAACGGGTGCGGCCCTTGGAGCCTTGTACCTCGACGGAGTCCTGCATATCGTATAGCTTGTCCTGAAGTATGCACTTTGATCTAATGGTGGTTAGACCCGAGGTTCTACAAGATCCGGAGGTGATGGGACCACAAACATCACAGAAGTGGGATCTCAGCTATGTGAGGCAGGACTAGACCTTCCTCCGTCCAAGTTGGTGCTTCCAAGACTACAGGGTGATTTTTGGTACATAAAGGCGACCCCCAGAGGACGCCACCGATGAGGTCAGGGTTGAGCACCAAATATTGTTGAGACTAGATCCTCGTATCGGCAGGCCATCGAGACTGAGCGACCCCAATCGAAGTTGAATCCAGTAGATGCAGAGTTGACAGAACATTACGGCAGCGTAGGAAGGAGCTGGCAAGATTCTTGAATCACTTATCTATAATAAGCCAAGGCTGACGGCTCCGAATGTGACGTCTCCGAAGGGCGAGCTGGCACAATTGGCTCCACCGCCGTGCCGCCGTGGAAGCTTGCCGCTTTCACCAATCACATCTACTTCGACTTGGCCTCGTGCGCGCCAGGATACTTCCAGCGTGACTTGAGTAATGTTTGCTACGTTTGCCAGTGGACCGTCTTCATCTTGGTTTCGACGCGGGCGAATCACAGCACATAGATGCTTCTCTGGTTGGCTGGATTCGAAGTTATTGAATATGAATTGGTCAAGGCAAGTTAAAGGAGCGGCCCGAACATCAATCCTCTCCAACTCACCCTCATGCTTCCAGAGGGGATGGGAAACGCCTTGGTAGTTATACCCTTTGGAGCACTAATGCGCATGTTCAGCGTCACATAATGCTCGGCAAAGTCTTCCATATCATATAGCTAGCCTCGGGGTGCGCGCGTTGATCTAATGGTGATGCGACCCGGGATTCTACGGTTCTACGGAGTCCAAAGGTGAATTGAATACAACTATATCGATCTGATAAAAGGTCTAAGCCAGCGAAGAAAAGAGAAAAAGAACTTGCCCTTCTGACAGCACTACACGCTCTGTCTAATCCCGAGTGCGTTCAGATGGCTAGCGTCCTGCCCAAATCAGAGAAGCCGCAGAAGAGATATCTCAGTTATGTAAATAATGCAGAACCTCCATCCTCCGTCCAAGTCGTTGCTTCCTGTGCTATAGAGATTTTTGTTCAGAAATAGATAGACCGCAGACGGAAACGCCGCTGGTGAGGCCGGCGTTGAACGTCATCATCCAGGCTAGAACCTCGTATGGGCGACAGATCATAAAGGGGGACCGACCCCAATAGAAGATAAATTCATTTTCCAACTGCGGTCAGCGCACAGAGTCGTTGGGGTATCACATACGACAGCGTAGGAAGGAAGTCAGCAAGTGCCCGCAGCAGTCCCCAGAACCTTGCTGGCTCGCCTACCCTCACCCCAAGAACACGAAATTTATGTCGATATCTCCATCTTGATCGTTGTTCGGTTTGTTATTTGCACAATGTAGACACGTGGAAGGGCCATCCAGGATGGAGGTGCTCCTGCGTAATGCTTGTTGCGTTCGAATGACCCTCAGCCGGGGTGTAGCTGTTGCTGAATGAGTGTGAGGCTACGAGGGAGGCAGGAGTGAGCCGCGAGCGTGAAGCAAGCTGGGCTCGCCTTTGCGCGCCTCTGATGTTTTCAGGTTTTATGGAGTAGCAAGGACCAAGAACCCCATTGAAGTGTATGTCTTTACAGCTGGCCGTGGCGTTGAATGCGAGGCTATGATGCAAGATGTTGGTGGGCGAGCAGAGGCAAGTCCAATAGAGCTGTGCAACTCTGCACACGCACCCTCAAATTACTTCAACTCTTCAAACTTCCGAACGACCCAAGAGCATCCATGCTACTTACGTTCAGCGCTCAGAAGATCACAAGGCGGCACACATCTTTGCCCATCTTTGCTCAGTTCTTTTTTGGTATTATCTTGAGCCACATGCCTAGAAACCTGCGCCGTCTCCTTCGAGTAGTAACCCTCGAACAGTCCGGAGTCTCGAGTCCGGACACACATCAAGTCTTGTGATCGATGATGAATAGATCGGCGAGTCTCTAAACATGGACCAGCATGGGCCGGATTCCATCGAGCCAAGCGCCCGTAGCTTGTCCTCCTTTGGAACGCACTCTCGAATTGAGGGGACTGCAGGCGGCCGGGAAGAAAGCGAGAGCTCTCACATATAAACCCGCGACGGGAATCTAGGACCTGGCAGTCACTCCTCTCCAATCTCCATTCTCGCACACCTTCACCATGGCTCAACCCGCCTCGAGCAAGGGCGTATATCGCATTAAAAATCTTTCCCAATCCGACCAAGCCCTCTACATGCAGCTTGATACCGACAACTCTTCCGTCGACCTACGTCCCCTTGACATCTCAAATGACAAACAAAAGGTAAGCCATACTCCATGCGAATACGATATCAACGAGGTCGTTTTTCTGACGCCGGTGTTGTACTCAGTGGAATATAACTTTGGTCAAGGATAATACGTATAAGATCACTAGCTTCGATGAAAAATACACTTTATCTTGGGCCGATGGAGGCCCTGATGGGAAGGGATACCTCTTGGGCAAGGAAGGCGCCGACACGACATGGACGATTGAGTCTCTGACTCCCTACACACCCAGGCACGCGCCTTCAAATTAGCGTCCTCAACCGTGGAATATAACTGACTTTACGCCAAACTTTGCAGATTCACCGCTACGGACAAGACCGATGTTTTCGTCGACTCCGGAAACAATCAGACGGTAAGCCCAATCGTTTTTTGTCTTCGAGTTTGCCTAACTGCATCAGTAAAAATACATTTCCTTATAAGATCTTGAGAGACGCGGAAGCGACGAGAGACCCTTAAGGAAGCCCTCATTCTGAAACGAGCGCAAACCCAAAAAGGGACCTGGGCCCTTTGAGAGCATTGATAGTCGCCAAAGTCTACACAGATCTTTAAAGCCTTGAAAAGGCCCAAAAGACTGAAAAGACTCTTCAAGATCTTTCAAGGCTTCAAAAATATTGGGCAAGCTTGAGAGCGCTTCCTAAATGCACACACTGGGGTAGATTTTCGAAACGGTGTATATTGGAATGGAGAGACTACCTAAGGCTTGAAGCCTACATGCAAAATCGTAGTAAAAAGAGAGAGAGAAAATGATTGAGAATTTAACGGCGGATCTGGTTCTGGCGGCGACGGAATGCATCATCAAGAGAACTACTGGCTGTTGAGCCCCAAGG
>KL198132.1:0-23416 GCA_000697705.1 Botryobasidium botryosum FD-172 SS1
CAAAATGTCAGGAGTCGACAACAGAGGCCAAGGGCCAGCAACGGAAACAGGAGGACGCCGACGGAGAGCGACGTGGAGTGTGTGGGAACCAAGGCGAGCAGCGCGGAGGATCTCCAGTGGCCCAAGCGTACAAGGACGTAGAGATAATCACACTGCGGACCAGGGAATAGTGGAAAGGCGCTTTGTAGCGTGAGGAAATGGAGTCCTCACGCGCAATGTATATATACACGGAGACTAAATGGAAGGTACGGAAAAGGAAGGGAACCACGAGGAGAGCCTCGGGGATCAATCCGGTGCAGAGGGAAGAAGTCCTCAGTATATACATGTACTCCTATGAGTTCCGCATAGGCGGAGATGGAAGGGAAACGGAATGGAAATAGGAATGGGGACGGAATGAATGAATGGGAACGGAATGAGTGCGGAGTCATTCTACGGAATGCGGAGATGCTCAGGACGAAGTCCTGACAGTGACTTGGTAGCAATACTGCCCAAGCCCATGACAACAGAAAAGCATATTCCAGATGAAATCAGGCAACACTGCTGGGCATAACAATAGATCTGGATCTGGCAGAGGCTGGTGGAGAGCCAAGGGGTGATTAGTTTAAATTAGATGTTGTGATGTTGTGTATTGAACAGACCTATGTTGCCCAAAGCAATTTGTTGCAATGCAGCTAAATCAAGGTGGGTGTATGACCCACCAACATTGTGAAAGGCCTCAAGTAGCACCACCCTCACATGGTCAGCTGTATTTGATTCAAAGTACTGGGCCAAGGAGGTTGTCACTAGCTGCCCACTGGGGTTGCCAGGGCTGAGCCAGAATGAGTCTGAAGCAATGATGGCTGCAGCTAAAAAGAGGTAAGAATGGTGAAAGCAAACATTCAGGTGTACATACTAATGCCCACAAAAAGAACTTGAAATGGGGGAGTCATAGTGGCCTAATGGGCACAATGATCAGTTAGAAGTCTGCATACTGTAATGCATGGGTGCAAACCAGTGAAGAGAGCAATGGTGTAAGGGCATTAATGAAGGCACCAACTGATTCTTGCTAGAGTTGCAGTATTCAAGGATAGGGGTAAATATACCCAAGTGTCAGGATGCAATGTGCAGTGAATGAGGGGAAACTTAACAAGCTAATTGCAAAATAGGTATGGTCACCATGGGGTGTAGGAAATTGTGAAGCTGTCACAAGAAGCACTCACTCTCTGTTGAACATGGTACATGGTAGTGAGATGCAATGGGAAAAGGCTATGCAGTACTCACATCCTGATGAGAAGGACCATGGGGTAAGCAGAGTGCAGCACACAAGGGCCAAGCAGCATACAAAGCACTCACACCCTGTTGAGCACAAGAACCATGAGGGTGAGCAGAGTGCAGCACACAAGGGCCAAGCAGCACACAAAGCACTCACCCACTGTTGAGCACAAGAACAATGGGAGTGAGCAGAGTGCAGCACACAAGGGCCAAGCAGCACACAAAGCACTCACATACACATCCTGTTGAGCACAAGAACCATGAAAGTGAGCAAAGTGCAGCACACAAGGGCCAAGCAGCACACAAAGCACTCACATTCTGTTGAGCACAAGAACCATGGGAGTGAGCAGAGTGCAGCACACAAGGGCCAAGCAGCACACAAAGCACTCACAGCCTGTTGAGACAAGAACCATGAGAGTGAGCAGAGTGCAGCACACAAGGGCCAAGCAGCACACAAAGCACTCACACCCTGTTGAGCACAAGAACCATGAGAGTGAGCAGAGTGCAGCACACAAGGGCCAAGCAGCACACAAAGCACTCACAGTCTGTTGATCACAAGAACAATGGGAGTGAGCAGAGTGCAGCACACAAGGGCCAAGCAGCACACAAAGCACTCACAGGCTGTTGAGCACAGAAATATCATCAGCCAGGACTTGCAGCAGTTACCAAATACACTTACCTCCTGTTGACATCAATCCTTTATATCAGACCAAGTAACATGCTCAATAAACCACTTGCAAGGACTAACCACCTAAAGGTAGTGAGCACTGTGAGTTTCTAGCCTTCATACACCACAAGCTAGACAGCCCACTGACAAGCTGTTAACCATGGAAATACCAAATAATGCAGTTGGCTAATGTCATCTCATATATGAATTAGAGCCCTACATTCTGTTTGAGTGTTCTTTTATCAGAGCTGAAGCATAATGTACCTGAAGAGTATACTCACATTCTTGAGTGTTGCTATGAGCAATGAACATCTGGCTATGAGATGCTCACACTTACCCTCTTTCATGCCACAGCACAATTTAATGATCAACATTGCTGGTAGGAATACTAACACTCACATCCTGCCAATATTGCCAAGGCAGGATTAGTGTGCTCCTCATCAAAAAAGGTTTAGACACAAACCTGGCCAAGTGAAATTGCAGAAAACATTAACAATGTGAAGTCCCAAGTAATAAAGCACACACCCATATTGTTGGAAACCACCTAAAGATCTCAAATACCAGATCCTTTTGCACTTGACTGAGTGTAGCAGCATCAGCTCCAATTGCCCCTGTAAGAAGTGTGATCAGCAGCTCTCAATAACTTAGGTACCAATGGCTAGAATGTATCACTTTCTGCAGTTTCCTTGATTCTTGCACTGACAGAACTACTTAATCAATAATCTAATGCTATGTTAAATACACTTACTGATCCACAGCCCTTGTGACACACAACTCCACATTAACATGCTGTGCTTGGATGAGCAACATCTTCAGTGCATCGCTGTCAAGAGCAGATTCAGTACTTTCAATCAGCTCTGATGCTGCCTTCTGGATGATAGCTGGTGATTGTTTGTTATGCATATCTGCAAATACAACTGAATCAATGTAATACTCAGTATACCATGAACTGAAAACATACTTCGAAGGCAGACCACAGCTTTGGGTGGGTGGGCTAGGCTTCTAATTAGGGGCAGGCGCTCTCTGTTAAATTTTTCAGTGGCATGCTCAGGAGCCCCCTCCCTTGCCACCTCAAATGGGATATTCATTCCACAGAGTGCACTGCAGGCATCAGCATCAAGAGCATCAAACTTTGTGACAACAGCAATCACAGGAACTACATGAACAATGGGTCAGTGGATATACCCACATCAGATCACCAAGCTCTTTCATGACTTACCACTGCCAGTGTCAATCTTTTCAAAGAACTCTTGCTCTGCAGCAGTCATGAGCCTATGACTGTCAGCTGGGAAGCAGTACCTAGACCAGGGTAAGAGTCAGTAATGGCTGGTGGCGGATTGAAACACTTGTACCAAATAGCATGGAGTTGGTTCTCCATTGACCCCAGACTTCCTTTTTTCTTGATAAAGTCCCGAACTAATTCCAACTCTTCAGTCGCCCCTGATTCGAACCCACGAGAATCATGGAAGACGAAGCCAGGATTGCTTGGGAATCTCAGCTCGTAGTCGACGCGATGCTCTCCGCGCTGCAAAGAAGATGTGAGGATGCTTCCTCACGCACCGGAATGATAGTGACTTACGAGAGAAGTGGGCGAGAGGATCGACCTTGGCTCCCTGCGAGGAGGGGGAGATGGTGCCGAACTCAACACCTCCTCAAGCTGATGAGATGCGAGACTGCGGGGAGGAGATGGCGCCAAACTCAACATCTCTTGTTGATGAGATGCGAGAATCGAATCTGGGGCCTTGCACATGACCCAGGCGCGAACTGAGCGCAACGCAGACCGAAACGCGGAGCGGGTCGAGACGGGTGCGATCTGATCCGGCTTGATACAATGATTCGATGTAATAAGTATGGATATATTTCCTTTTGGTAGAGACTCGCAGGCCGCTCACCTCGCCATCTCCAAAATGGTGAGCTTCAGGTGCTTCCTCGACACTGCGGACTTCAGATGCTTCTCCAATATCGCGAGTTTCCGGTACTTCCTCAAGATATACCTCTGGCTTGATCTGATTGCACTGGAATATAAGCAACTGACTCCCAATCGCAGTCTGCAATCGGTGAGCCTCTTACTTTGCGACCACGTTCATCATAGACTTCAGGCTCTTCTTCGACCCCACATACAGCCTGGAGAATCGTCGTCTTCCCTGCATTTGCTCGCCCAATGATAAGAATGCGAAAGCACTCGGGCCGCTCGACGTCCGTCATGATATCGGATATAGTAGTTGCTTGAGAGGATACGAGTGGAAAACGCAAGTTGTCTTGACGCTGAAGAGCTGAAGGGTGGTTGGACGAAGGCAAGCTGGCGGTGGGGAGCCGCGTGTTCATCAGGCTTTCCTTATTCGGCAACCAGTCGACCTCACGCTGAAACTTCAAAGTGCCTTAGCTATCTGCAGCGGGCGTTTGCCTCTTCTGTTTTAATGTGCACGACTCTAACAAAGTACCAGGAGGCGGCAGTAATAACATACAGTATACAGCGAGGGAACAGATTCAAGTTGAAGGTGAATGAACATCATGTCGACGACAGAGAAACAGGATACAGAAAGCTGCAACAACAACTAAGACGTAGACGAGAACAAAAGGGCAGACGACGCGAACTCGAGCCAGCCTTAAAGGCACGATGAACAGCTATACACATGCCATCCGGTCGACCGTATCATAGCTCCACTCCGTCGCGTCGCGCGCGCTTCAATCCACTACGTTGGCTAATAGGCCTCACGCCATCATCGCTGGTCAGCCACCGGACAAGGCGCTGCACTTGGGCGATGGAAATACCGGAGGCGGCCGCGGCGATGGCAGGGCTGGAGTGGAGGAGGGCGATGATGTTCTGGATCTAGCGGATTGCGTTAGGGGGGCGGGGGTACCAGGAAAGCCTTAGGGAGTAGATGCGTGGAGGTGAGGATGGCGATGGAAACGAATAGGAGAAGCTGGTTGGACAACGAGAGAGGGTCTCCACGCGCGCTGTCGTCGACACCGGCTCTCGGACCCGGGGCAGCGCACGATTTTTACGGTCTTTGTCCGAGGGGCGTAGGAGCAAACTTAAGCCTAAGAACGAGGCTGTTGGGCGGTAACATACCTTGGCGGGAAAATACACTCTCTGGGGAACGGGATGTCCACACGAGCCGAAGTACGCGCTGGCAAGGCACTCCGAGCGCTGGACAGCGGCGGGCTGGGTAACCAAGACCTGACACGATGGGTAAGCGTACGCCTTAGCGGTGAGCAGAAGCAAAAGGATATTGTTCTTCTCGTCGTGAGACGCTTTCGAAGTATACGCTAGATGCTCCTCGTCACTTAGTTCGCTGAATAATCGCTCTAAAGTGTGTTAAAGCTTAGGATACCCACGATTTCCCCGGCGCCTATATTCGAAGATCGAACATGTATAGTCAGGAATAAGTGTAAGGCCTAGGATTAGGCGTCAAAGAACTTAGCTATCTTCATGGGCATGAAGATGAGAGGTGCTTCGGCGCGCAGTAACAACGTTAGCGCTGCGAAATTTTACATATCAAGAACTTTATCCTTACTAATCTAGCCATGTCCAAACTGTGGGCAGCGCCGCGACCCTAAAGATACCGACAGACATTTGGTCGTGAAGTTCGATCACTTGGATCAACAGCTTGGTGATGTTGCTGTCCGTGTCGCAGAAGAGAATAGCGATGATTGTGGGCGGCCTATTATAAGGCGAAGATAGAAGTAGCACTCCACGAGTAGCTAAAGTCCAACCAAAAGACGAGGATTGTAGACAGACGGATCAACACTGTTCAGCCGCCGTTGAGAAACGCGCCGCGTGAATATTCCTCCAGAGACCTCGCGTGGGCTGCATGGCCTTGTACACACGTGATACGCTTAGAGGCAGGACGAAAAGGGAGTGTAACATTACTCAAAGAGATCAATCGGTTGATATCGACAGCAGACGGCGGGAAGAAAGAGTTGGGCGTGCGTGGCGGGCCGCGTTGAGCTGGCCGTGGAGCGATGCGTCCAAATGCGTCTCCGAGCCTGCTGCGAATTGGTCTACGACGGAGGCGCGGGCGCCTTGAGCTGCTGCGAGCGGCGGGTGTATGTAGTGTGTAGTCTCGCAGGAGTGCGCCCGGCGCGACTCTCTTATGTAATCTCGCTCTCATGTCTGCCCACGGTGACGATGAGTACACGCGCTCGTCGACGGGCGCCAACCCAACGACGGCCAAGATAGTCGCGCTCTCCATTGTGTGCCGAGTTTCTATGTATCCCTGCTTTGCGTCTCGCTGACGCGTCTCTGGATTCTTAGGTTGGCCTCTCGCTCGGTCTCGCGATTCCCTTTGCCCTTGCGCGCAGAAAAAGTCTGGACATCTCCCGTTCAGCGCAGCACGACATCACGCACAGCGGGATTTCGTCACTTCTCTCCCGCGGAAGCGCGAGCTCAAGCACAAATACAATAACCAATGCTACACTGGCGGCAGCGCGGAGACCGCCCCCACTCCATCTCTCCAAGCCCCCTCCTCGCACGGCGGTGCCCAAGTCAGGAGGCGTCGAAGACCGGATAGGCGCTGCGGTGTACGCGTTCAAGGCTTTTGGCGTCGCATCCGCGATCGTGGGCGTGAGCGCGGGTGTCTCTGTCCTTGCGGTTCAGTGGGTTACTGGTATTACCGATGTGCGCTATCCCACTGTCCAGCTTCTTCCCACTCATCCCCGGCTAACGTAATCCTCCCACTTGATATTCTACTTATGTAGCTGGAAGAATTCGGCTCGCACATGCGCCGCTCCATTCGCACCAACATGCCAGTCCTACAATCGCGTCTCTACCGCCGCACCCCAGACCCTTCTTCCGACTCGCATGAAAACGAAGATACTCGAACCCAAAACGAAGCTTTTGCGGCAAACTGGACGTTGCCCGAAGCAGAACTGCGGTTGCAGGCTGCTTTGGATGAGGGCGGCCTGCTACAATGGGCAAAGCAGGCGCTGATCGAGTTTGAGGGAGAGAGGGAGGCTAATCGAAATCGAGTCAGGTAGAGGGGAGTTTGTCTCACATCCCTAGCCAAGGAGCTCGTATGTTTCGTATCTGAGTAGCAATATTTATTCGTCCTGAGCTATTTCCTGCGGTCCTCCATCGTTTGAGCGTTTTACATGCTGCCTCTGGATCGCTGAGTGCTGGTGCTTGGTTGAAATGTGCCCTCAGAGTATGATCCTACCTCCGCTCGATTCGACATGACCTCACTCCTCAATATCAAACCCGGCAACCTCCAGCATCGTAGCAAGCTAACCGTCCCAGAAGCAATCACCATCAATATCGGCACCATTATGACAGCCAAAAAAAAAAAGCAAACGCGGATACGCACCGTAGCTTTAGCAATAGACCGAACCTGGTTGAAATCATACCCCGGGCGATCACTGATATCGCCGGACTTGTGGTAGAATGGGTCCAAGATAGCGCCCGCGCGCTCGAATACTGTGAAAAATAGAGTATCACTACTGTGAGGGGAAGAGAAGGGAAGAGAGTGGGATGGCGTGACGTACCCCAGGTCGAAGGAAATCCAAGCGCATGAAACCGCTATTACCCAATAAAGTCCGATCAGCGCGAGAAACAAGAGCTGGCAAGTGGAATTGGGGACTAGGATGGGGTACGGACCTGCTGGTCGCTGCAGCACGCCTACGCAAGTTCAAAGAGGAAAGGAGAGGTCACACCATATCCGCGCGCAGTAATAACTTACAGTATCTCCAAATGTACTTACCGGCGTAAACCCAACCTTGAGCTCGGGGCTATAGAGGTTCGTGATGTTCCCGACGAGATACGTCGCTTCCAAGAGCGATTCACTGGATACCATCATTGTGGACTTGGGTGTTAGCAAACCAGAGAGGGAGAGAGGCGCGTGCGAGGATGAGGGGGGACGCACACTCGAGGGAATCCGACCTGCATCTGCTCCGACGCGGAGTGAAAGGCAAGCTCGTCGGCCTGGACCATAATTGTCACGTTCGTACCGGCCGCCTTCAGCTCGTCTATACAAAAACCATCAAATCAAACCAAGTCAAATCGAGGTGAATCAGAGAGGCATGCGTTCGTGTACGTACTGGCATACGCTCTGCTCCCGAGCAGCCCCTGTTCTTCTCCGGCGAACGCGACGAGCTCGACGTTGCCCCGGAAGGCGATACGGTTCTGGTGGATGACGCGCGCGGCGGCGAGGAGAGGGAGGACGCCGGAGCCGTCGTCGTTTGCGCCCGGTGCGCGGTAGTCAAACCAGTCGGTGGTCGAGTCGTAGTGGGCGCTCAGTATGGCCTTTGGATTATCGGGTCAAGTCATTGGGTTATTGGTGCATGAGATAGGAAAAGGGGGTGGAGACGGAGCGTACCACGGTATTTTCGGTGCTCGCGGAGGGATACCGGCTGTACGTGCGCATGTGTGTAAGCTCAGAAGATATCCTGGGTGGGTGGAGGGGTCGAACGCAAGAACTGATACGTACCAGACAGCATTGGGGGCGAACCCTTGAATGAAGATCTTCTGCACGCACCGTGCGCCCGTTTGCTCGATCTGATTCTGGATCCAATCTGCCGCGTCGCGCGCGCCTTTCGACCAGCTGCGTCGCGTGGTCGGCCCCGCGCCGTCTTCGCCCGTGAGCCAGCGAATATCGCGTCTCATCTGGTCGGTGGAGATGCCGGAGACGGCGGCAGCAATGATGGGATTGAAGCGCAGGCCGGCGAGGATATTTTCAAGGTAGTGGACTGCAGCAGGCGGGACGGGGGTGCCAGTGAGGTCGTCAGGAAGCGGGAGCGGAGTCGCCGGGATGGCAATGGGCACGAAGAGGCGCGGCAGGAGGATGTCGATGTGGGCGAGGAGGTCGGACGGGATGGAGACGAGCGCGTTGGCAGGATCGCGGTAGAGAACGCTGAAGACGGGGTCGGTGGCGCCCGAGGAGAGGACCATCTGCTGTGCTCTAAAGGACGTCGGTTTGCCTTGCAGAGCGTCGGCATCGCGGGTGGTTAGCTTGGCCAGGCGATCGAGCTCGGCGGAGAACGAGAGTGCATCGCCGCGCACGCTGTCGTCGATGCCGGCTTCTTGGACCCAGAACAGTGTGCGGTTCGCGCGGTCGTCGTCGGAGAGGCGCAGGAGCGTGCCCGAGTCCAGGAGCGAGGCCGCTGCGCTGTAGCACGACTCGACGGGAAAGTAGACTTTGTGGGGCACAGGGCGCCCGTACGAACCAAAGTACGCGCCGGAGAGACACTCGGAGTGCCCGGCAGTGGCTGACTAGGTGACTAGGACGAAGTTTGAGGGGTACGCATATGCCTCGGCGGCGAGCAAGAGCAGCAGCAACGACGTCGTTGTCCTTGTCATGGTGAGTCGCTTGTGATACTAGTACGAGAGACGATGTATGATGTACTACTTCCTGAGCCTTTTGTACTTATCCCAAAAGTACTCTCGGACGGAGAACACATGGATGAGATATCGATGACGACACGGCCGGAGTAAGGCGGGGTACTGTCAGCCTATTTTCTGATCGTGTTCTGCTCGCCCGTCCAAGCCGTTGATCAATCAGTGCGGACGTTGAACTGAAACGAGAGGCTTTGGTGTGGACGCGCCGAGCCGGCCCTGAAGCGACGCGTCCAGACGCGTACCAATTTGGCTTTAGTGCATTTGGAATTGGATCCATGGTTGCCGCTCGTCACTCCCAACCACCACCATCCCACCATGTACGGCAAACCAAAACCAGCGGACATGGACCTCGGTCAGTATTCTTCTAAATTCAAGAGATGTGCGCGCTCATCTAGGTCCACCAGACAACGCCAGCGAAGTCGGCTTCTGCGCGTTCTTCGCCAAAATGCCACCTGTTCGTGCACTCCTCTTTATCCGCGGTCAACCAACTCATTCATGTGCTGCCCGTAGAAAAAGGACGATACGATACGACTTTTTGAACGACAGGTACTTGTTGTCGATTAACGCTCTCAAGCGTGAAGCGCACTGAACGCTGTTCCCTTGCTGCCACCGTGACACAGGACTACTTCAGCGTCCACGGTGCTGACGCGCAATATATTGCCACGCACGTCTACCAAACGAACTCGGTCATCAAATACCTCGGGAAGAAATCTGATGGTCTCCCGTCCGTCACGCTATCGCTCGCCGTGGCCAAGACCTTTCTCCGAGAGGCGCTCACCACCAAGCAGCTCAAAATCGAGATATGGTCCTCGGAGGGTAACAGTGGCAAGAAAGCTACAAAGTTCACGCTTTCCAAGCAGGTGCGTGCTGTTCTTCGAGTGTGCTTCGTTGTGCCACTTAATTTTGGCTCTGAAAGGCGTCTCCGGGGAACTTGCAAGATGTCGAGGACCTGCTCTTCGTCAACTCGGACCTCCTCTCCGCCCCTATCGTCATGGCCGTCAAGGTTCAAAGCAGGGAGAATGCCAAGACAGTTGGTATCGCATTTGCCGATGCCTCTATTCGAGCGATAGGCGTGTCAGAGTTTGTGGACAATGATCTCTTCTCAAATACAGAGGTATGTGCTCATTTTTACGAGCTTGATGAATCGAATATGCATATGTAGCTTTATCCTCTTTTAGTCTCTCTTGATCCAGCTCGGAGTCAAGGAGTGCATCATCCAAGCCGACGAAAAGCGCCTCGATTTCGACCTGACCAAGCTCCGTGATGTGCTAGATCGATGCAGCGTCGTCATCTCTGAGCGCAAAAACAGTGCGTCGTGTAAAAATATATATTCATCTCGGGAAAGGTTGCTAAATCCGGCACCACGCGATGGTCAGGCGAATTTGCCGTGAAGAACGTCGAGCAAGACCTCAACCGTCTCCTCAAAGAAGAGAACGCCTCGGTCACCCTCCGTAAGCATATCCACATATACACATACCTCCTGCCCAAGCTAACCCGCCGTTACTATACGGTATAACAGCCGAATTCGAGCTCAAACAAGCCATGTGCGCGACATCCGCGCTCATCTCCTACCTTACCCTCATGTCGGACGAATCCAACT
Organism: Botryobasidium botryosum FD-172 SS1; assembly: GCA_000697705.1. Classification (NCBI taxonomy): domain Eukaryota; kingdom Fungi; phylum Basidiomycota; class Agaricomycetes; order Cantharellales; family Botryobasidiaceae; genus Botryobasidium; species Botryobasidium botryosum. The sequence goes on from KL198132.1 coordinate 10,852, forward strand.
TTGGCCAATACACCCTCCGCCACCACGATCTCTCCCAGTTCATGCGCCTCGACTCCTCCGCCCTGCGCGCCCTGAACTTGCTCCCCAGCTCGCAAGATCAAGGCGGTCAGGGTGGGGGCTCGAGCAAGAACACAAGTCTGTTTGGTTTGCTGAACAAGTGCAAGACGGCGCAGGGCGTGAGGCTGTTGGGACAGTGGTTGAAGCAGCCGTTGGTGAATTTGCACGAAATCAGTGAGTGCTTGTTGCTGTATATTGGGGTATTGGCAGGATGTGAAATCTGACTTTTGAATTGCGGTGGCATGTAGAAAAGAGGCAGGTGCTGGTACAGGTCATGGTCGATGATACGGATTCACGGCGTACGCTCCAGGTGAGTCCATAACTGAACAACTCTTCCCAGTGCGGAATCGTTGTCTAAAGGAGTTTGTGTTATTGTAGGATGACTACCTCAAGTTGATGCCCGATATGAGACGTATATGCAAGCGTTTTCAGAAATCGCAGGCCTCGCTGGAGGATCTGGTGCGGGTATATCAAGCTGTATTGAAGGTGCGGGGTGATATCCCATTCTTTCGTGTTATGCTCGTGCTTTCTAATCATGCCATGCTCACAGTTACCCGGACTCGCGACTGCGCTCGAGAGGATTGTGTACGACGATGATGACTACAAAACCCATATCGAATCCGAGTACCTCGCCTGTCTCCAAGTACGTATCTCCCCCATTCCTAACCACACCGGACCTACATTAATCCCAATTCGTAATAACACCACCCGACCCGACCTGACTCAACAGGAACACATAACCAACCTCGAAAAATACGCAGAGATGGTCGAGCAGACGCTCGATCTCTCTCAGCTGGACAATCACATGTACGTTATTAAGCCAGAGTACGACGAGAGTTTGCAGGAGCTTGCAGAGAAGCTCGCGGAGACGCGCGACGGGCTAGATGAGGAGCATCGGCGCGTTGGGCGCGAGCTTGATCTCGAGCTTGACAAGAAATTGCATTTGGAGAATAATCCCACGTATGGGTATTGTTTTCGGTTGACGAAGTCGGTGAGTGGGACGTGGGAGGCGTGGGCCCTTCTTTTGAGCTCTGGGCTTGATCGTAGCATTTGCTAACTCTTTGGTTTGTTGGTTTTTTTTTAGGACGCGAAAGCGATTCACAATAAGCGCGGATACATCGAGATTACGACGCAGAAGAGTGGCACGTACTTCACGACCAGTGATCTGAAGGAACTCAGCACCGACTATGCCGATATGACCAAGGAGTATGCGAGGAAGCAAAGCGATCTCGTGAAAGAGGTGCTTGCTATTGCATGTCGGTGTCTTTTTCATCTAACCCTCAGTAGTATTGAAAGGCGAGAGCACTTATGGCTAGCTTTTCCGTAGCTACTTATATTCCTGTGCTTGAGAATCTCGGAAACTTGATTGCGCATTTGGACGTTATTGTCAGGTAAGAAACGACCAGTATTGCCGTGATCGTGGGTGATAGGCTAAATGAAGGTTTGTTAGTTTCGCACATGCGTCTGTGGATGCGCCGACACCGTACGTCAAGCCCACAGTGCATGAGAGAGGTATGAAGGCGTCATCCTCTTCACTGCCGAGAGTGTGTGTTACTCACGTGCGAGTTGGTTAGGCGAAGGAAATCTATCCCTCAAGGAAGCCCGCCATCCTTGCCTGGAAGTTCAAGATGAAGTTAACTTCATTCCCAATGACGTCGAGTTACTTAAGGGTAGGATTTACACTTGCGAATATGACGCCCATGGATTACCCCACTAAGGATATCGCCACCTAGGCACCAGCGAGTTCCAAATCATTACTGGACCCAATATGGGCGGCAAATCGACCTACATCCGACAGGTGAACTTTACCTTGAACCTGCAATAATTCAACAGACCTCTGACTCTAGAGCGCTTGTGTAGGTCGGTGTGATCGCTTTGATGGCTCAAATAGGCTGTTTCGTGCCCTGTGAGCAGGCGGAACTGCCGGTGTTTGATTCGATTTTGGCAAGAGTGGGCGCGGGAGACAGTCAGCTTAAGGGTGTCTCGACGTTCATGGCGGAGATGCTGGAGACTGCTACTATCCTCAGGGTCAGCCACGTTTTCACTAAACGCGCCGATACGGAAAGGCGGTAATGACTTACATTATGTGTTCAATATAGTCGGCAACCAAGGACTCGCTCATCATCATCGACGAGTTAGGAAGAGGCACATCGACGTATGATGGTTTTGGCCTCGCATGGGCCATCTCCGAGTACGCACATCACGTACATATGTCTGGGGCGACGCTAACGTTCGTGCATGGAATAGGCACATCGCAACGGAGATCCACGCTTTCTGCCTCTTCGCGACACACTTCCACGAGCTCACCGCGCTGTCCCAGGAGATCCCCCACGTGAAGAACCTCCATGTCGTTGCGCACGTCGGAGATGCGAGCGAGCAGTCCAAAAGCAGGGACATCACGCTCTTGTATAAAGTCGAGCCTGGTATTTGCGATCAGAGTTTTGGTATCCACGTTGCGGAGTTGGCCAATTTCCCGGAGAGCGTCGTAAAAGTGATATCTTTCTCAAATCAAATAGAGTGGATACTTTGAGCTAACAGAATTGTTTGCATCGTCTAGCTGGCTAAACGCAAAGCGGACGAGTTGGAAGATTTTGGTGATGGCGAAGGTACGAAAGCACACCCCCTCCCACTCCCATCTCACGCCCACATATGTATCTCCCAATAACTTTAAACAGGCGAAGAGAAGAGCGCCAAGTACCCCAAGGAAGTGACAGACGAAGGTTCGGCGATCGTGCAAGAATTCCTGCGCACCTGGGCGTCCCGGGTCGCGCAAGATGATGACGACGGAGACGTTGCCATGGCCGACGCCGGTGCAACATCGGCAGGCCCCGAACCATCGCCAGAGAGACAGCTGGAGATCCTAAAGACGTGCTTCGACGAGTTTCGCCCGCGGATCGAGTCGAATGCGTGGTGCCAGACGCTCCTCGCTTCACTCTGAGATATCGATCCATCTCCTTCCTCCGTGGCCATCATCTACTCTACCTACAAGTATTCCATTGAAATCTTTAGATGGATTGTATCCCTAGTTCTTTCTTACCACATACTTACACTATGCATAATGATTCCAAACGTTCGCCATTTCTTCAGAGGAAGCGATACAGACTTAACCGTTCAACCCCATTTTACGATACGCGCAGATTCTCGACCCGTCCCGATAACATCTTGCTATCGTTAAATCATAGCGAAGAGGCAAAGCAAACATTCATTCAGAGATATTACACAACTTCAATACAACTGAGTACTCGACGCTACAAGATCTCGATTATTCCATTCCAATTCCATTCCGTTTCGCCGTCTGCGCACGTGCAACTCCCTCTCGAGGCTTTAGACAGAGACCACTTAGCACTGTTTAGCATAGGTAGCCTGGTTCTTGTCCCCAGCGCGATGCTTGTGCTTGTGGTTATTGTGCTTCTGCTCGGTGCGCTGGGACGGGCCCGTTCCGGCGCTCGAGTTGGACGCGAGGAAGGCTGCGTCGGAGTTTTGTTCTACGAGAGTGCAAGGAAGTGCGTTAGCAGATGGTACAGCTTCAGTTAGTAGACACGGACGCACTCATGAGACTCTCAGTGGCTTCGAGGATATCGCAGATCAAGCGCTCTATGAGATGATCGGTCGTGATCAGCCACTAGCGAATCGGGGGTTGCAAATCCAGCTTGGACTAGTCATACTAACCAACAACATCAGCGCTCATACTCTCCCTCACTGAAAAGCAAATTCAAGATGTTAAGATATGCAAGCGTCTGGGCGGTGGTCCGATAGCGGCTCACCGACAACACGGAGGATCTCAATCTTCTCCTCGTTGGGCGGCAGCGCATAGTTGGGCACGATCCACTGCTTGCAGCGGAGAAGCGTCTACGACACCCAACATTCACCATCGCATAAGTTCAGCCGGTGAAGACTTGAATGCACGAATGCAGTGATATAACGCACCTGCATCCACTCCTGCTTGATATGCGGGTACTGTTCCTTGAACTTATCAGTGAACCTTGAAGCACCCAAAAAAAATTAGCGTCCACCCAGAGAAACCTCCTCCCGCAGCCACACACATACCTGAAAGTAACAACCGGCAACCCCCTCTCATATGACTCCGCCTTATCATCATACGCATCGGCCTCCCCGCTGCCCGCGCCTACAGCCTGCGCGATCTTGCTCGCCATGCTGGGCGTCGTCCCGAGGGGCCGGTGGATATTGCTCAAAACGGTGTAGTACCCGGAGAGCTCGAGGGCGCGCGAGAGCAGGCGCGCGTTCTTGAGGTCCGTGAGCGCGATGCGGCGGTAGCCTTCGAAGCCGAGGTTGAGGAAGTTGAACCTGGATGGTGGGAGGGGGGGGGGGAGGGAGGTTAGTATTGGGTGTTTGGGCGACGAAGATGGTGAGGTGCAGGGATTTTACATTTGTCCGATGATAGGGGCAGCGGGGCGAGAGAAATTGAGTGTGTAAGAGTACTCGGTGCTATGCAAATATATCATTAGTCTGTATGCCTGAGTCCCTTATTTCATCGATCAACCTACCTTCCGAGATAGCTGCATGGAAAAAAGAACACGATGCGTCAATACAGACCAAGCTGAAATAAGCAATAATGGAAATGATACGCAACTGCAACTCAAAGACGAGATCTTTGGGCAACAACTTCTCGTCCTTCCACAGGATCCAACCGAGGCCGACGTAGACGAGACCGAACTTGTGCCCGCTGGTGTTGATGCTGCACACACGGGGGATGTCGAAGCCCCACTTGTACTAAACAGCCAAAAGATCCGCAGAACCAGTATTAGCATCAAGGAGCCTGGGACGAACAATCTCTTTCCAGACTCACGCCGGGGTACGCAAACGGCGCGACGAACCCGCCCGAAGCGGCATCCACATGGATGGGGATATCCAGTCCGGTCTTGGCCTGGAGCTCGTCGAGGAGGCGGGCCATCTCCTCGACGTTCTCGAACGCGCCGGTGTAAGTCGATCCAAGGATGACCATGACGCCGATGGTGTTCTCATCGATGTACTGTAATGCGTCCTGCGGGGCCATCACGTGGTTGGATTCGGCGGTCACGGGGACGAGGCGGCACTATAACCGTGTCGAGCGATCAGTGTATGGCATGTAAAGGAATGGGGGAACGGGGGATAGAGAAAAATAAGTACCTCGACATCAAAGTACCTCGCGAATTTTTCGAGGGCAACCTGGGCGTTGGCGCCAAAGACGATATTGGGGTGGTAGTGGTCCTTGCCCTCGGCCTTGCGCTTTTCCTGCCAGCGCTTCTTCATGGCGAGGCCGCCAAGCATGATGGCTTCGGATCTGGATAGACAACGCAATTCAAGTTGATGCGGGCGCTGGGTTTGATTTATAAGGGAGATGCGACGTACGAGCCAGCGGTAGCAGTTCCGATGGCCTTGGAGCCTTTGGGGGCCTTCCAGAGATCGGCGACTATATAGGTAACAGAGATGTATGAGTATGTGTGCGAACAAATTAAAGTATGGGGGTGGATACAGACTCATTGAGACACAGCGGGTGTGAAGCGCCATGGTAGCGGGATATTCATCTTGATCCGCAAAATTTCTATACCCAGCCAAATCAAGTCAGTAACAAGATCGCCACAAAGTAAGACAAAGAAGGGAGCGCGCGTACTTGGAGATATTCTCGATCATGAGCTGCTTGGCCTCCTCGGGCATCCAGGTGTGGACGAAAGAGGCAAGGTTGAGGGCGGGGGAGCCGTCGAGATCGAGCTCGTCGTGGACGATCTGGTAGGCGGCTTTCGCGCTCACTCCCGTAGGCTAAGGGCAGGAATATCAACTATGAGAACGGTAGGATAATTACGTGCAAGTGAGGAGGGGCGCACGGGAATGGAGAATTTTGGAATGTCTTCTTCACTGTAACGAGAGGTGTATGCGCCTAAAAGGCCACGTGAGACGCGCGCACGAGCACATTGATGTCAAGAGATCGCATACCACCGTGGATTTCGCGTCCATCGCGGCGGGCGTGCTTGAGATGAGGGTGGTCCTGCGCGTGGATATGTGAGCACTAGGGTACGGCAAGCAGACGCGAGCTGAGGATACCTTTGCCCTCTGGATCACAGACTCGGCATCGACTAGAATAAGTGTCGGTGAGCATAGGTCGTGTGGTGGATGCTACTGCAAGACTTACGGTGGTTGGAGAGAGACTAGGTAGTACCGATCAGCTGCAGTCCATCGACGACAACGAGAGCGACATACCATGGTGGTTTGGCGTGCAGATTTTGAAGGCGAAGGGAGTGAAAGATGGGCAACAACCACCTCCCACTTGAGCTGCGCTCTTATACGCCGCGCTCGATTCGATCTGAATGGCAATCTCTCCTCGTCATGGCCAGGCACCCCACGTCATATACTCGTCAAGACTATAAATAACGTCCTCCACGTGCGTCGCCAGCCCAATCTGCTCCAACTGCTGCTGTGGTCCCCGGTGAGATGGTCGAGGTAAAGCGGTCGCGTGAAGCATTTCAGAGGTCGATTTGAACGAGATAAATGAGCGCATCGATATATATATATCGCCAGCTGCCAACCGGGGCTCGATGCCGAGGCCTCGAATTCTGGCCATGGGGGTATTTATTGCGGACTAGGCCGAACTTTCAACTTTGGCGCGGGCAGTGTTGCCGTGACTCTGACGTTTGCCGGGTCAGGCCGGTCACACCCTGGGTCATTGACGTCATGACCTAGTCAAATTTGACGGCGCAAAGTTATGTAATACATGTATGATCATTCAACATCATTCAACACCGGCCTGCTCGCAGCTCTCGGCGCTCGTTTTCCTGCGCAATAAAGTCTCAAAGTGCTCGAAGTTTTGCGTTGCCACTAGCTAATATGCCCCCAACGCTTCTGATCTTGGCTCCAATCTCAAAGCACACTCAAACAAGTTCTCGAGCATGTTTACCCGTGCAATCTTATTTTTTCTTGGGTGCCCAGTGAAGCGCAACTGAACTCAGAGCTTAAAGTTATTTTTGTTGTGCTCACCTTCCTCTATGGCTCCTATGTCATTTTTGCTAAGTAGATGGGAAATTCTACTATCTCTTGCTCTTGTTCCGCCTTAAGGCCCTAGCGCTATGATAGTTATGCCTTTATTTCATCAGAATATAAAAAAATACCGTTGTATTTGAGACGCCCTTGGGGTTGGGCATACTTTAAAATGCGCAGGGGCAAGAATGTCGAGGAGTTGAGCCTGGTGTTGAGTGCCGGCAAAGCGACGGCCGAATTGCTATGTTTGTGTATACATGTGATCAATTGTCTAGCGGCAGCTCGGCATCATTGACGATTGACATTTCTGACGGTCACGTCAGGTCACAAGTCAATTTTGACCTGACTCATCGTCAAGACGAACGACGTGGGTCAGACAACACTGGGCGCGGGTGCTTTTGGGGTGGCGCGTTCAGCCCGACTCACCGCCACACCTCTGATGGACGACACGCCTCGAGAGCGAGAGATTTGGTGCTCAGTAGTTGGTCACTCTGACATTTCGGCTGCAATTCGCATTCGTGCATCAAACCGCGATGAAGTCCAAGACTTGAAGGAAAAGATATGCGAGAAGGGAAAAGAGCGCTTTGACGGCCTTGACGCGTCACACCTGGTGCTCTGGAAGGTACAAAAGAGACTCGAACTCTGATTTGGGGCATAGCTAATTTAACCGAAAGCTCCTGGCTCCCACTAGCGAGGATTTCGCCCCTCCTAGCGATGATGGCAAGCTGTCCGAGATCGCAGTGGAGCTCGATCCCGCCGCCGAGGTGTCCATTCTCAGCTTTAGCGACAAGGGCGTGCAAATAATTGTACAAAAACGACCACTAGTCCGCGTGAAAGGTACGCAAGGAAAGCAGCCACCCCACCATATCTATGGACCGCCACCCTACCACATCTACTATGAACCACCACCCAAACATATATACGGACCACCAGGTACTTATTTTGTTCTATTGATTAATCCTCACTGTCTAGCGTCCTAATCAACCCTCCCAGACGCAAAGTTTGCTCAACTGTATGATCTCTTCTGGGGGGTTCCGACCCCCTCATGCTACATTACCATCGACCCTCCAATCCCCGACTTATCTGAGCCGCAAGCGACTGCCCAGGGAAACCCATACACAGCCATCCGCCTCGACCAGCCGCTGTTTCCCTTTGGCGGCTCGCGGCTCCTTGTCACTCACATCTACCGCACATTCTTGGACCTTCTGGAGAAACAAGACAAGATTTGGCAAAACTTGAAGAGTCCCGAACCTTTTCGCAGCGCCTCACACGCAACTATTATTTCTGGCCAGCCCGGTATCGGTAAGCGTGCTCCGGCGGCCGACATTCCACCACTGACTATCTATTTATATTGCGCCTATCACCTGTCCGCCTCGCCTAGGTAAACAGGTCTTTCTAAGCTACGTTCTGGTATCTCGCTTGCAGCGACAGCTGGACACCGTTTATTGTGACGATCCTGGATATGCGCACGTCTTCACCAAGGGCGGCGTCGAAAAGGTGTATCTGACGCCCTATACTCGCATAAGAGAATTAGACACGGACTCAAAGTGTTGTGCTCTGGTCAACCTCGGTGTGGACCTCGAGCGACCTCCGTCTCAGTTCAAGTCCCAAATCCGGCGTGGAAGGCTGGTGGTGGCTACGCCCCCAAACCCCGAACATACGCGGTTTGCGAAGGAACATCCGGCGCAGACGTATTGGATGCCGACGTGGGGTTGGAGAGATCTCTATTGCAGCAGGTTAGCCACAATACTTTCCCTCTCCCACTCCTTAAACCTATACGGCACTCAGCCCCCCAACTTCACTCCGTAGTCTGCTATGCACCATGAAAGAAGACCTATCAACCGTCGACACGGCGCACTACGAGTCCCTCAAAGACGCCTACACCAAACTCTCGGGGGTCCCACAGCACTGCTTCCGCGCTCTTTCTCCTTCCGGTCCCGACGCACTGCGCCAGCAGATCCACGAGATCGAGCGGGCCATCGACGCGATCGACAATATCAACGATCTCCCGCGCTTCGTCTCTTCTATGCAGGGATATTTACCTTTTCGGGCTACGGACAGCCATACCTTGGTGAGAGTGGAGCCCGCCGTCGACACCGGGGGCGGGGATTTAGAATGGGCGTACGCGAGGAGGGCGAGTGTGGTGATGAGCGAGTTTGTGGGTGGGCTTGTGTTGGAGAGGATGAGGATGCGCCGATATGATTCTGAGAAGGTGAGGATCGGTGGATCGGTTGCTTTGGGACCTCGGGCTATCGCTACTTCGTCAACGTCGCTCGAACGTCCGAGGGTAGGCTGGTACCCTCTTTGAGCTTATGGCCCATTGCAAGTTCCCTGAGGTCACATTCGACTCTTCGAGCCTGTGCCACTCGATGATCACTGGGCCATTGGCTTGCGATTGGAGTCGACATCATCTTGAATCCCCCGGTCTTGAGTTGACCAGCAACAAGGGCTTCCCCGCTTCGGACAAAGAGTCTACTGCTATTTTCTTTGTAGTGATTGGAACTTGTGAGCCAGAGGGTTATGTCACCCAGTTGGTGAAGATGTCGGGAGGCACGGGGTTACTTATCCACAGTATGCTGGCATCAGGAAAACCGGAGAATGCAAATATACATATATTTTCAAAAATTTACTGAAATATGCATTTACAGCCATTTTCAGCCATCTCGGTACCCCCTCAAATATATGCTGATATATCTAAAAATTTACTGATAATTTGAGCCATTTAGGGCTATTTTATGTATGTACACAGCGCTTTGGAGCATAATAAAGACGCCCGCAACGCGAGTGCTGGCAGACCAACCAAAGGATTACATACCATGTTGTGCATGGTATGCTGAGGCCATAGTTATAAGTATGCGTGGTTGGCAAAGTTCTACGATCAAACACCAGATCCGTAATGTGTCAGTACTAGTCCTGGGCATGGTCAACATTAGATATGATACATAGCATGGGTAAGCTGGCGCCACTTATTCCTGCAACTCTCGGTGCCATAATTCAAAATCCTGCACGCACCGAGCCATGAGGCCGACACAGGGGCCAAAATCAGATGCCTTCTGTCCAAGGTAGACGGCAAGAAGAGCCCATGTTAGCCTTTTGCATGGGCAATTGCATATCCAGCTTCAGTTGACGTACATTTGAGAGCCCAATCAAAATGGATTACTAGGCGGTGTGCGGTGTGCTGGTCTAAGGCGGGGAAAAGCAGATGCGTAAGTGCAAAGTGGGAGCATCCAGAGACAACACAATCCACAATCACCTTGAATCCAAGATTGGGGGAGATTTGCACGCCAATCTTTGCCGCGCGCGACACGCAGGTTCGCGTGCTTGGGCTTGAATTTGATCCCATTGATGGCCTTGATTGTGTTCAAGGTATTCATAAAGTTGGCGAACGTGCAGTTCCTGCTGCCATGACAGAATGATGCAAGGTCAGCTTGTGTTAACATCCAACACCAGAACGTGATTACCGAAAACGCTGTTAGGAAGGAGGGCTAAAAGTAGTCAGACATTTTGGTAAAGAAATACCGCCAGCTAGAGACCTGGGCTGAGTGTTCATGTCTGGAAGAAGAAGGGAAATAATAAACAAGAGGATAAGCGCAGGACTGCATCCAATGATGTAAAAAAACCGGAGTTGATTCAAATAAAGCGTGAGGGTACCTGCTGGCATATGCGGTGGGTGTATACTGACTGCCAGCGCAGAGAAAAAAAGCTGTGGGATCGGCATTAAACGTCTCTAGGGCGTGGCATTGTAAGTAGTATGCCAAGACGTGAATAGGTATTACTGTTCCGATCGCAGGTGTGCGCGAAGTTCAAAGCATGAGTTTTATTTTGAGGCAATCGATATCCACAATTTGCACGGTGTTCCCTATGCTGCATGTAATAGACAATGTTGGAAGGATAAATGATGGAGGATTAGAGACGTTGAGAACTTGGGTGCAGTGATTAAGGATTGTCAAGCGAGGCGCGCAAACTGGCGCGTATAGACAAAGCCGGATGCAACCGCAGACATGGTCTGTGCATATCTGATCGGATCGATACGAACAGTCTTCCCTTTCACCGTCAACACTCAACACAACGGACGCCCAACGCTCAGCACTCAGCACTCAGCTGCGGCACTCTCGAGTACTTGAATGCCAATCTTACTTATATCATTTACCACCTCGCGGTGCCGACATCAAGCCCACTCAACTGGCTCCGAAGCATGCCGCATGCTCACGGCATTTCTCAAGACGATAAAGAACCATGGAGGCGGCATCATGCAGTTATTTGGTGCACCGCCCATGCGTTGCATTTTTGGTGTAATTCCCAAAGGCCCTGTTCTTGCCATGGCGATGGCAATTGGAGCGGAGCAATCTTTGATTTTTTTTTTCATGTACTTGTTATTACAAACTCAGCCTTGCGCTTTTGGATATTTCAAAAAATATCCAAAAAATTTCTCCTGAATTTTTGCCTGGGCAGGTAGAGATCATTTTCCAACGCTTGAGTGAGATGGTGTCAGGCCTTTCTGAGCATTTTGAGCCGTTTCTAAAAATATTTGAAAATATACGTGTATTTGCATTCTCCAGTTTTCCTGATGGGCTAAGTTTCTGTCACCGCGGACTGAGACACTGTCTTCTCCTGTCACGATCGCGACACGGCCCGGGACCTCCGGACTACTCCGCACCACGCCTCACTACTCTGGAACACCGGACCTCCACCCACAAGCCCGGAGTACTCCAAGCAGCCGCGGCCTCGTGCCCGCAGTGTTCGGGCTTCCTGCCCGAACACTCCCACGCTACTCCTCTCGATCCTTGTCACCTCCTGTCACCTCCTGTCACTTGCTGTTTGATTCCATACACTTCTTGTGCCTCCATTTATTACTTCACACTCTGATTAGATACCTGCTGTATATATACGTGCTGCCTCCTCTGAAGAGCAGCAGAGTTAGTATCTCGTCTATTCCCTCAAACCTCGTCGTCGCGCAGCGACTCCTCTTGCCCCCGTGAGATCTCCGGTACCCTCCACGCAACTTTGGTAGTCAGACGATTCACTCCGCTACTCCGGACCACTCCGCTTCCGTCCGGACTTTGCGGACTTGCTCGACTCTGACATCTCCTAGGTTCAAGATGATGTGAATAGTATCCTTATTGATATCACCATAAAATGGACAAGATATAGTACAACTTGAAGCTTGAGAGTTCAAACGTTCATGGACTGTTATACAGCCCAAGTGTAACAAATTTCAGACTCTTGGGCCCTGCCCTTACACTTTTTTACACTCTGTACAGGGACTTTGTTCCATTTGCATGTTTTCTTTTTCCTTTTTCTCTTTCTCTCTCTAGGGCTAGGACAAGAATTAGTGGATTTGGGAAGTACTCCTGAAGAGTCAATAGGAGCAACTCCTGAATAACAGGAATCATGAAACCACCTATTCATTTTATGCTGGGAATAAGAATGAGGACTAGAGTATTCCTACTCTTTTAAAAAGTACTCCTGAATACTTGGACTCATGAATGAGAATATATTCTTAAATACAAGTATGCTCATACATGAATGCTGTGGGGAG
>KL198132.1:61399-78117 GCA_000697705.1 Botryobasidium botryosum FD-172 SS1
GTCTTAAGGGCGCCTGGTCCGGAGAGGGGACAGTCGGCGTCGTTGTCTTTTGGGAAGGCTGGGCTCGGGGAGAACAGGACCTTGCCGAAGCGCTGTTCGTCGCGCTTCTTCTTTCGGTAGGCCGAGGGTTCCTTCGGGGACGGGTTGAACTTCCTGGGCTTGGCAGTGGACGTTGCTGCTGCTGCTGCGGCGTATGACTGCGCTTGTGTGGGGAGAGAGGTGGGGGCTTTAGCGCCAGAGGCCTCGGGTGGGGAGTTTCCCACAGAAGTGCTCTGGGGGGCCAAAGGCCCCCCCTTGCCTTTGGGGGCGGGGGTGGAGGTTTTCTTGGGGCCAGACTTCGAGGGCTGGCCGGTTTTGGGGATGGGGGCCGTGGGGGCGGGAGTGTTCTTGCTAAGGGAGGCAAGGACTTGTGCCAGCGTGTTCTCAATGGCAGTGAGGCGGGCGGGGGTGGGGTCCTCCGGGCGTTTGCCGGAAGGGATGGCTCCGAAGATCCTGTCGAATCCTTCCTGGTTGGAGGATCCTTCGTGGGGGGGCATGGGGTGGGTGGATGACCAAAGCTCGACGGCCTCGGTCTCGATGGCGGTGACGACTTCCCCGAACTCTGGGTGGTTACGGAGGAGCGAGAGGAGGGACGCAAGCCCCAGCGACTCGGCGGTAATGAGGATGGCCCCTAAGAAGGACCTGATGAGGGCCTCGCGGAAGGGGGCGCCTCTGTCTTTGGCGGCCGTGCTGGCGAGACTGGGCACACCGCGAATGGCTTTTTCGAAGTATGCGTGGTCCCGGTCAGAGACGGGTTGTGGGGGGGGGTACGAGAGGGAGACGGATAGTCTCCTCCTGGCTGTCGGGGACAGTCTCATCGTCCACAGATTGGGGACGAGCGTAAGGGCTCGGGGATGGGGTGCGGTGTCCCAGGCGGGACGAGGAGCGGATGGGGCCTGAGGACCCACCACGGTCCGGGTAACCTGGGCGAGGATTTTGCATGAGGTGGTCGATGAGGAGCGCTGGTTAGGCGGTGAGCTCAAGTATCACTAGTGCACTCCACTGTCTAGGACAGTGCCAGCAAGGCCTGGGGAGTGTGTATCACTGAGTGAACTGGAGGGGGAGGATGGGGATTTTCCTGCTGCTTTTTTTTTATTTTTTTATTTTTTTATTGAAGGGGGATCGTACTACATACAAAGAAGTAAACGATCTAGGTAACTAAAGACCAAGGCCCCGTTATGTGGAAAGGGAAAGAAGATAAAGAGGACGTAAAATTTTTCTAAAGCTAAATGCCGAACATAGGCCTAACTAACTACGAAAGAAAAAGAGCTAGCTATAGAAGTCCACGGGGGTCTAACCGTTCTGGGAGGCGGCGACTATCCCCTTTGCGAAGGTCCATTGGGAGGGGAGCGAGAGGGAGGAGCCCTTAGATGAAGTGAGGGGGGACGTACACAACAGGGTGGTGACCAGGTTGGCGGGAGCCGAGGTCGGGGACGTATTGAACTTCGTGGGACGCGAGGTAGCGGCGTAGGAAGTGTTCAGGGCTGAGGAGGGCCCCACTGTTGAAGTAAGCCTGGCGTAGGCGACGGTAGTCGAGGTACGCCATGGACACCGGGTAGTACGGCGTGGAAGGCGGGAGGGTGTGCTCGAGCTCGTACGCGAGCACAGACGGAAGGAGCTCCTCGTGGTGGAGGGCGTAGAGGGCGATCGCATCGCGGAGAGCCTGGTGTTCTGGCGTGGTGGGGACCCGACGCCAGTTAAACCCATGGGGGAGCCACACCGGGAGTCCCGAGGCAATGCTCCGCATACCACCTCCAGGTAAAGAGGCGGGAGCGGAAGAGACCCGGGAAGTAGTGCTCGAAGTCCTGGACAAAGGTACGATTGCCGAGGGGGGGCATGTACCCTGGCGCCCAGAGATGGTGGAGGGGGCAGTAGAAGACGATGTGAGCGGGCGTCCCCCAAGGGTCGCCGCATTCACAAGCAGGGCTGAACCAATCCAGTTCGGAGAAGATGGCGGAGCCCAGGTAGGCGGGGGCGACGCAGTGTCCGGAGAAGACGCGTGCTGCGTAGCCGAATTCCCTTGCGGGAAGGCTGAGAGGGATAGGGAGGTGTAGTCGGCGGGGGCGCATGGCTGTCCATCCGACTCGTAGTACCGCGCCGAAGTGATCAGCGTTGTGGTTGGCAGGGAGGTCGTTGGCGAAGGAGGAGGTGGCGAGGAGCATTCTTCCTTTGGCGTCAGTATGGCGCCACGCGAGGGTGGGGGCCAAAACTGGAGCAGAGATGGCGGCGACTGGGACCGCTTGTGGAGCAAGTCGGGACTTGCGGAACGCTTGAAGTGGCCGAAGGCGACGTAGGGGGCGGCGGCCGGCGGTGACGTGGAGGACCTTGAGGGTGGCCCGTTGGACGGTGTACGCATACGCCCGAGGAGGAGATGGGAGAATACGGCGACTAGGATGCCGCACAAGACAGCTGGCAAGTAGGCGGTTGGTACAGAGGACTCCATAGGTGGTGAATCGGTGGAGGGGGAATCGGGGGTTGGAGAGAAAGTTGAGGGCCGCCCCAGCAGCTATAACGCCCTGGGAGGCCTTCTGTCCGTGGATGGTTATTTGGGCGAGCACCTGCACGGAGAAGGTTTGTTTGACAAGGATTCCTATGAGGAGGAGGCCCTTGTCCTCGTCCTGGTCTGGGGACGGGCAAAGTTCGAAGGAAAGGGGGGCGATATCCCTTTCGTGGCAGTCCCTGAGGAAGTCGTGGAAGATTCTGTAGGGGTGAGCTTCGTCGAATTCGAACAGGCTCAGCGAGGAGTCGTTCATAAGGGGGGCTTCCCACGGGGGGACCCTGGAGTGGAGAAAGTCCGAGTAGCCCGGGTTTTCGGCCGGGAGCTCGGCTATGGCTGCCGCGACTTCCTGGATCACGGGGGGGCCTTGAAGGGGTTTGTCCAGTGCTTCGGGGAGGAGTGACCGGAGAGGGTGCATGTAATGCATGTTTGTTTTCTGGGTGACATATTTGTGTGAGAGATAGTTCATCCAGTCCTCAATGCGGGGGATCCCTGTGAACATATGGAGGAAGGCGAGTCGGGTGGTTTTGAAGCACCCAATGATAAGCCGAAGGAATTTATTCTGGAGGATATTGAGCCTGTCTGAGATGCTCTTTTGCCCTTCCCACCAGGCTTGGCAGCCGTACGTGAAGATAGGGCGGACGGTTGATTCGTATAGGCGGATGGAGGATTCCGCCTTAAGGCCGTTCCTTTTCGTCAGGAGGGTGACGTTGTGGATAGCGCTGTGAGCTTTCTTGCATACCCGTTTGAAATGGGATTTCATGGACGGGTCATGGGAGAAGGTGACCCCAAGCCATGTGAGGTCGTCTACTACCGTAATGCCCGACGCAGCCGAGGGGGCCGGGGGGGCGATACGTGGGTGCCGGACGAGGTGGCACATCTCTGTTTTTGAAGGGTCCAGGGCTAGACCGTATTCGGATGCGATGTCGGAGATCGCGGCGATGATATCTTCTGCTGCTGACACGTTGGGGTGGACCCTGTGGATAGAGGAGAGGATGACCAGCCCGTCGTCGATATACAGGATCATGTCCTGTAATTTAGACGCTCGGTTATGGAGGTTGGGGTAGGCTTCTTTGAGTCGGGATTCAAAGGCCATTGTGTATAACACCGCGAGGACCGGGCTCAGGGGAGACCCTTGTGGAAGTCCGGACGTGGGGCCAGGGGGGGAGATATAGCCGTCGATTTTGATAGAGCCCTGACGGTCCGTCAGGAAGTTCTGGATCCAGCCGACCGTGGTGTCGTCGAAGCCGAGGGAGGTGAGAACGTGGACGAGGCCGTTCTTCGGGACCGAGTCAAAGAATCCCTTGAAGTCGAATTTGAGGAGGGTGCAGTACCTCTGTTTGGCTCGCTCCCGCGCTATGATGTAGCGGGCGCGGGCGAGCGCGTCTGTGGTGGACCGGCCCTGGTGTCCTCCATACTGGGAGAGGACCAGGCCGAGTTCCTCGGCATCGTGTGCGAGGCGGTTGGCTATGACTCGTTCGGCAGCCTTGGAGAGGCATTCGAGGAGAGCGATAGGGCGGTAGGCCCTAGGGTTGGAGTAGTCTGGCTTTCCTGGTTTCTGTATGATAGCTACCAGGGCCAGTTTCCAGTCGTCAGGGATGATCCCTAGTTCGATTGAGGATTTGATTACGTGTACGATCCAATCTTCGGCGACCGACCAGGCCTCACGGAGGGCCTGGTAGCCGATGCCGGATCGTCCAGGGGCTTTCTTCGGCGAGGGGCCGAAGATGGCTGCTTTTATTTCTGCCCTGGTGACGGGGATGAATTCCCTCTTTGGTCGGATGAATTCGTCTGTTATTGGGGGTTCGGGGAGGTCGATCCCCTGAGGGGGGAAGAAGGCTTCTCTGAACATGCCTGCTTTCTCAGCAGGGGAGGTAGCTGTTACCCCTTCTTTGCGTAGGGGGGGGGATGGGTAGGCGCGGTGGCCGAGTCCCCAGTCCGATAGTTTGTGTACCTGATCCGGGGGGGTGTCCTGGATCAGGCGTTCGAGGTACCTTTTGCGGGCGGCGTCGAAGTGTCCGTGGAAGCGGCTTCGGGCTCTGGATAGGTCCTGGGCCGCTTGTGCTTTGAGGGCTGACAGGCGTGGTATCCGTCTGTATTCTCTGGCTAGGCGATTTTTGTCGTCCCTGAGGAGGGTAAGTTCCTCGTCCCACCAAGGGAGGGGGTTCTTGCGTGTGGAGATTGGCCCCTCAGCGGAGGCGATGGCGCTTTCAAGGCACGTAGTGAAAATTAGCGAAGACGCTTTGGGGTCTAGCGCGCCTAGCTGGTGTTTGTAGTGTTTGAGGGAATCTGCGAGCTCCTTTCGGAACTTTGTCCAGTCCATGCGCCCCTTCGAGGCTTTGGAGGAGACTTTCCTAGTTTGACCACACTTGAAACGGGGGTGCAGGGTAACCGTAGTCCCAAGGTGGTCGGCAGTTTGCTCGAGTTGGTTGTGGGACCACTCGGCAGTCCAATTGTGGAGAAGGCCGCTGTTGACCATGGAGAGGTCGATGACGGCGTCCCGTTTGCCCGGTTGGGCGATATGGGTAGGGATGGAGGGGTCGTTGAGGAGGTGGAGGCCCTCGTCATCGGCCCAGCTGCTGATCCTGTTGCCAGGGGTGTGAGTTTTGAAGTAGGTGACGTCCCACGAGGAGTGGTGCGCGTTCATGTCTCCGGTGATCAGGGTATCTGAGATGGGGACTTCCCAGTTGGTGAGTTTGGAGAGCACTGAGTCTGGAGTGGCTATGTGTTCTTGGGGGGGGCGGTAAACCCCGACAACAGCCATTCTCCGTCCATGGGCGGAGAAGTGGAAGTGGATGATCCCACACGAGTCGAAGGTGGGGTGCACCGTGATCCCGTGGTCAGGGAGCAGTGCTTTGTTGACAAAGATGGCGACCCTTGGGGTGGAGTCGGCAGGTAGTGGGTTTTGGGGCAAGGCGACTTCCCAGCCGCGAACCTTAACGGTTCCCTTCTTGTTATTCCCGATGTTGTGCCATGGTAGTTCTGATACTACCATGAGGTGATGGGTGTCCGAAGCCGAATCCAAGACAAGTTGTAAGCCAGGGCGGGATGTCATAACATTGACAGTTCCAATTCTAACGACCATTTCCCGTGATAACAGTGGGGAGGAAGACGGTACAGGTAGGGGGAAGCGGGGACGGAGGGCTCCACTTCGTAGGGTCGTCGGTGGCGCCGATGACTGGGAGTTTGTTGTAGAGGCACCAAGCCCTGAATTTCTTCACGAGCTCAACGTCCTTGTATTGGGTGATATCCCTTTGGGGGTGACCAGGGGAGTCAAGGGGGATGGCCCTGATGAAGTCAGCCGTAGCCTTGGCGGGGGAGTCAGGGGCGGCTTTCTTTGGTTGGGGGGGGCTCGCCTTCTTCTTGGCGGGCTGGGCCGCCTTCTGGATGAGGCGGTCCACGCAGTTCTTTTCCCAGGCGGGGTGGTTGGCTCCGCAATTTGGGCAAGTTTTTTGGGCGTGTTCGCACGCTTTTCCTCTCTCAGAGCAGCCCTGGTATGAGCATGCATGCAGGGAGGTTTCGTGGAACTCTGCGCAAATGGCGCAGATCGGGTTGGAAACCCCACATCTCCAGGTGGGGTGGCCTACTTTCCAGCAGTGGCGGCATTGGTTGGGCACGGTTGGGGCCGTGGAGAACTCTTTGAAGGTGATGCGATCACCTTCAATCCAGTGAGGGTTTCTGTGGAGGAGCCTTTCGGCAACCTCGTCCGTGGTGAGCGAAAGGAGGAATAAGGGCCTCTTGTTGGGGTTGGGGGACCGAGAGGACACTAGCCACTTGGATTTGGCCTGGACGATATCGTGGGGGTCCAGGGCGAGCCCTGCGGCGAGGGAGAGGCAGACGTTATCGACCTTCGGGAGGTCGGTACTTTTGGCGGGGATGCCATGGACAACGAGGTCCCGAGTAGGCCCGTGGGTGAGGCAGTGGAACGTTCTCCCGTTGTGCACATGGGAGAGAGCGGAAGCACCCTGCTT
The DNA here is from genome assembly GCA_000697705.1 of Botryobasidium botryosum FD-172 SS1. Taxonomy (NCBI): domain Eukaryota; kingdom Fungi; phylum Basidiomycota; class Agaricomycetes; order Cantharellales; family Botryobasidiaceae; genus Botryobasidium; species Botryobasidium botryosum. The sequence continues at coordinate 67,907 of KL198132.1, forward strand.
GGCGAGGATGTCCCACATGTCGGGGGATGTGGGGGTGAGTAGAGCGTTTCCTCTGGGGGTCCAGGCGATGCCCTTGATGGTGCAAGGGGGGGTAAGCCCGGAGAGGAAGTCGTTGATATTCTTAAGGGTGCCCGGGCCGGACCTGGGGCAGTCGGCGTCGTTATTGGCAGGGAAGGCGGGGGACGGGCAGAACAGGACCTTGCCGAAGCGTTGCTGATCGCGCTTCTTCTTTCGGTAGGCGGAAGGTTCCTTTGGGGAGGGGTTGAACTTCCGGGGGGGGGCAGTTTTCGCGGTCGCTGCCGCGTATGACTGGGCCTGAGAGGGGAGGGCCGGGGCGCTCTGGGGGGTGCTCGCGGGGGGGGCCTTAGGGGCCCCCTCTGTACTCTGGGGGGCCGGAGGCCCCCCCTTGTTCTTAGGGTTGGTGGTCTTTTTGGAGCTGGACGCCCCCTGTTTGGTGGAGGGGGAACCCGAGGACTGTCCCTTGTTCAGGGGGAGGGCGACTGTGGGTGGGGCCTGCCTCTTGAGGGAGGCCAGAACCTCGGCCAGGGTTTTCTCGATGGCTGAGAGGCGAGCGGGGGTGTTGTCCTCGGGGGCTTTGCCGGCCGCGTCCGAGGGTATGCCAGCGAATATCCCGAAGGCCCCTTGAGGCTCAGACGGTGGCATAGGGTGAGTGGAGGACCAGAGCTCCACGGCTTCGGTCTCGATTGCTGTGACTATTTCTCCGAACTCTGGGTGGTTCCGGAGGAGGGAGAGCAGGGGAGCAAGCCCCGCCTGTTCGGCGACGGTGATAGTGGCCCCAAGGAAGGCCCTGATAAGAGGCTCCCTGTATGGGAAGCCTTTGGGTTCGTTGGCCACCCTGGCGAGGCGGCTCACATCTCGAATGGCTTTTTCGAAATATTGCCGGTCCCGGTCGAGGGTGGGGGGGGGGGCGGGCAGACGGATAGTCTCGTCCTGGCTGTCTGGGACAGTCTCGCCGTCCTCAGTGGGTCGAGCGTATGGGCTCGGGGATGGGGTGCGGTGCCCTGCACGGGACGAGGAGCGGATGGGGCCGGGTTGCCCCCCGCTCGATGGCGGCGCAGAGTAAGGATTGTTTTGCATGTGGTCGATGGGGGACGCTGGTTAGGCGGCGAGCTCGAGTATCACAAGTGCACTCCACTGTCTGAGACAGTGCCAGCAAGGCCTGGGGAGTGTGGGTCACTGAGTGAACTGGAGGGGGGGGATCGGGATTTTCCTGCTGCTGGAGCAGGGCCTTTTATACTTTGGCTTGCACAGGATTATGTAATCCTTTGGCACTATTTACATGTTATGAATCCTCAGTAGAATAAGAGAGGAACCCTTATATGGTATTTCTATATATGTATCTCTTAGAGCTTCTACCTATGTTTCCTATAGAACATTCTGCTTCTAGAACATTCTGCTTCTAGAACATTCTGCTTCTAGAACATTCTGCTTCTAGAACATTCTGCTTCTAGAACATTCTGCTTCTAGAACATTCTGCTTCTAGAACATTCTGCTTCTAGAACATTCTGCTTCTAGAACATTCTAGATCTTCTAGAATATTCTGCATATTCTTGAACATACTAATGTTTGATTCATTACATAACAGATCATAATACAATATTATATAATATACTCAATATTGTATTTCTTATAATAATACTCATGATTATAATATTCATTATCAATCACAGTATATTAAATATTATGATCTCAACAGAAATCCGTATTGAGTACTAATACTACTTTGTTCTCCTCAAAATTCTGCATAAGATACACTGATACGATTTTTGTATTATGTATTATCCATGGAGTAATGTGCATTTTCATGCTTGCGCCTTTGCGTTCTGCTTACGTGATCAAAAAAAATTGCGAGAACCCTGTGGTGGTCAATTCGCAAGATGTAAGTTTGCATCTGGGCCCTCTGAAGCACTTATATGGGATGCATCTGGCAGCACGCGGAGCTGTTTCCGGGCCACATAGAGCTCTGTACTCGACAGAGAATAAACTTTGAAAGACATTTCTGTAATAGTCTGAAAATATTGGATACATTTGAAAATATGTGCTGAAACCATTCCAAACAGGTTCCAAATCGAAACCAAACCAATTGGAACGGTTTCAATTGGTTTTGGTTTGGTTTTGGAAAATCTCTGAACCGAACTGATGGTTCGGTTCACGGTTCCAAGAAAAAGGCCCAAAACCGAACCAAACCGAACCTTGGCAGCACTAGTTGTGTGGAGATGCAGATTTGAGTGTGGACTAAGCTTCTGCTTGGAATATGCCTGGGTTGTGATAGCATCTGGTGTGAGCCACTGGTACTCAGGTTTGCAAAAGATATGACTACAAGATATGACTATTGCAGATGCATGATAAACAGTTTTGAAGTTGCCTGAAGGTTGTTTTGATATTGTTTTCAATCTATTTTGATGCTGGATATTGTACCTTGAATGTGCTATTGACAGACTGAGGGCATGTGAGCCAGTGAACCAGCCTGTGGCCATGCATCAGCACTGGATTGATGATGGTAAACACAAGAGTATGGAAACAAAGCAAGCATGTGTATTTCAGGCATTCAGATATCACAGAGTTTGAGAAGCATTGGGAGTGGATAGGGAGATGGCAAGATAAGAATGAAACACTTCTACCCTACCAGAGTTAGAATTCAATCTGTGACCAGCCCTGGACACTGACCGGATGCAACAGAAGTTTTTTCGTCTGCGCGAAGCGAGACGAGCTCCTCAGTTTGTCCTACATCCCAAACTGAGGTAGGCTCGTCTGCTCCGCTCCCTTTATTATTATTATCTGACATGTACATGTAGTCTGTGCGCTGTATCATCTTACAGGTACATGCTACGCTAATATTTAGTTTGTCCTACATCCCAAACTGAGTCTGTGCGCTGTATCATCTTACAGCTCACCTTCCAACTTGGTAGCAAGAGAAAACTCGACCCGACCCAGATGGCGTACACCGCAGACTGGGATGCCATCATCCTGAATAACGAAAATTACAATGAATGGCAGCCACAAGTCCAGAGCCGACTCCTGAGCAAGTTTTGCTGGGATGTCGCATCGGGCGCGAGGCCTCGACCCATTCCCAAACTTACAGTCGACCCTACTGAAGAATCAGAATATCAAACTGCCCTTACCCAATACAAGATTACCGCGTCCGCATATTACGAAGCACTCGCAAAGACGATCGTGGCCAGCCAAGCACCGTCCGGCCCACCACCTGATCCACCTATTCCACCCACTCCCTCCGGCACTCCGAAGAACGAGGCTGCGTTGGAGGCCTGGGATGAGAAAGATAGCAAAGCACGAGGAATCATACTTGCCTCCCTTGGTCCACTGCAGCGTACACTCCTAAAAGGCCACAATACCGCCTTTACGCAGCTTGAGGCCTTGAGGGTCGCACACGAGAAGCCGCGCGACGCCCTACGAGTGCAGCTGATATCCGAAGTGTTTAGTTTGCAAATGGACGCGGGGTCAAACATCCGCAATCACCTACTGAAGATTGACGACTATATGAACCGGATTGAAGCCCTTGGGGCTATTGATCCAGCGGCTTTTTGAGTCTCTGGTTACCTCGCCACCTTGCCCAGCAAATATTCCAACACCATCCAAAACATCCTCGTATATATCCAAGCGAACGGTTTCGATGTTGATTTTGCCAAGACCGCGCTCGCATCAACCAGAGACCAGATTTCGAAAGATCGCAGCCGAGATAGCACATCTGCCGACACTGCATTGGCAGCGAAGACCACCCGCCAACGCAACGCCAACGCAAGCCGGGAACCAAACCCCCGGGGCCGGCCACCTCCCCCCGCAGGCTCCGGCATTGAGTACTGCACCAACTGTAAAAAGTGGTACCATTTAATCGAGAGATGTTGGGCACCAGGAGGAGGGGCCGAAAAGAAACCGAAGGACTCACAAAAGGGTGACATCGCCGCTGTCGCGACTGACGAGTCCAAACTGGACAGCGATGGCCAGTCCGAGGCTGCCCTATTCATCACTGAGGACGCGTGCCCTCCCCTCGAACTGTGTTCAATGGTTGCACGGTCGTGCAAGACGCGAAAGGCGCCTATATACATCTTGGATACCGGTGCCAGCAGACACAGCACCCCTGACGCCGCGGCCCTCTACGATTACAAGCCGATTATTAGCGCTAGAGGGATCAAGGGTTTTGGGGGAGATGAGATCGCGGTACAAGGCGAAGGGACACTTACCCTCCATGCCTCAACAGGGCACAGGATCACTGCTAGGGGGGTGAAGCACACACCCGGCTCAGTATTCCACCTGATATCGCTTGGAAAGTTGTGCGATGATGGGTTGACTTTTGGCGGCGATAGGCATCGCCTTGACCTATTCCGTGGGAGGACCCCGGAAAGCCCTAGGAAATGTTATATGCTAGATCTCCTAATTTTAGGGAAAAAATTCAGATGTCTCATGCTGGAAAGTCTAAAAATGGTGCAATTTTGGGCAGAGGTCTGAGGACTAATTTGGGAAAAAATGACTATGTCTTGTGCCAGAAAGTCTAAAATGCTTGGAAACAGGGGAAAAAATCCCAAAAAAGCAAAAAAAGGGTAGTCTGGAGCAATGTCCGATCCGAAACTCCGAAAATTTGGACAAAAAATTGACAACGTCTGAGGACTAATTTTCAAAAATTGGCTAATGTTATATGCCCCTGAGCCGAAATTTGGCTTTATTTGGTGCCGATTTTTTCCATTTTCGGATCGGACATATATTAGGGCTTTCGGGGGTCCTTCCGTGGGCCCAACCTCGTTGCATTTGGTACCCGCGTGGGCGAAGGATTGTACGAGCTTCATCTTGACGCGTCCACCCATGGTCCTGCAGCCACCGTCGCTTTTGAGTCCAACGCACACAAACCCACGCCCAAGTCTGTACCCGAAAGCTCACCCACAGTCATACCAAGCTCTAAGCCCACGGCGACCACGTGGCATCGCAGACTCGGGCACCTGGGCATCGACGCTGTACTCAGCCTTGCAAGGGACGGCCTCGCCACAGGTATGCCCATTCAATACCTCCAAAAGCCGCCGAAGTGCCAACCCTGCATTCTTGGAAAACAGCACAAAACGCCGTTGCCAAAGAATGAAGGGAAGGGTACAACAGCAAGGGGGGAGATTGTTTGCGCAGACCTGATGGGGCCGTTCACGCCGTCGGCTGGTGGTGCTAGATATGTATTATTACTGGTTGATAGGCACACTTGCAAGGGTGGCCCCGACAAATTAGAATGCTGTTATCCTATCAAATGGAAATCGGATGCGGTGGACATCATTATCGCATACGAGAAGGCGTGGAAGTGGCTCACCGGCGAGGAGATCCTCAAAATGCACATGGACGGAGGAGGTAAGTTCACCACAGGCGAACTCGCCGCATACTATCGTCAGGAGGGAATCACACAACGCACCACCGCGCCCGAATCATCTGAACAAAACAGCATACTCGAGCGAGCGTTCAGGACGCTGATGAATCGGGCACGAAGTATGTTAGAGGATGCGGGCTTACCAGAGTACCTATGGGCAGAGGCTATAGTGACTGTGGCATACCTCAAAGACTTGAGCCCCACTGCCGCTCTCCAAGGCAGGACTCCCTACGAGGCATGGCACGGCAAGCTGCCTGACGTTTCCCATCTCCGCGAGTTCGGGTGCAAGGCGTTCGCACTCCTGCCAAAACGAAATCGAATAAAAATGCATAATCTGTCGACCGAATACCAATTAGTCGGGTATTATCGCAACAGTAAGGCATACCGGCTTTGGGACCCGGTGACAAGACGTATCATCAAGTCGTGGAACGTCGTATTTGTGGAATCGCATCAGTTGGGCCCGAACGCCGTGCGTGAGGGGGAGGCACTCAAGCCGCGCGTCTCTCGTCGTCTACCTGTTCTTCTCGAGGGGGAGACCAACGATGTTGAGATGAACGGCGAAGGTGGATCTGACCGCGATGACGACAGCGAGAGCGATGACGATCGCGGCAACGGCGATAGCCAGAACTATGTTGAGGGGGGGAAACAGGTTAACGAGACTGCAAAACCGTGCCTCGAGGCCACACGAGCTCTGAGCCAAGACACACCTGCTCCAAACACTCCACCGCGCCCATCAACTCCAGACGTCGACAACGACGATCCAATCGAAGCCGTTCCCGAACCTATTTGCATTATCGGACGCAACGAATTGGGCGTTGTGCCGGGTGATCCGCGCCTATCGGAGGACAGAGGAAGGGGAAAGCGCAAACGCACAAAAGCAAAGAAGCTAAGGGAGATGGACTCATCCCCCGAGGCGACGCCAAACCCTGAAGCTAACGCCAAGGCCAAAGAGCTTCCTCCCACGGAGTCTCCTCAGCTCATCGTGGCACTCTCTTTTGCACCTGACCTGGACGCTGGCGACAACGATCCTAAGACCGTCGCACAGGCGCTTGCAACTCCCGAGGCAGAGCACTGGAAGAAGGCAAGGAGGAGTGAGCTTGGCCAACTTGAGGAAAAGCGTACCTTCCGGGTTGGCAAGCTCCCTCGATGTCGCCGAGCGATTGGCTACAAATGGGTATTCAAAACGAAACTTGACGCACACGGCAATGTGATCAAATACAAAGCGAGGCTTGTCGCTCAAGGCTTCACCCAACGCCGTGGGCTCGACTACAATCAAACCTTCACACCCGTTGCCAAAAGTGATTCAATTCGCATGTTGCTATCACTTGCTGCGCGCGACAACATGGAGATCCATCAGATGGACGTCAAGGGGGCGTATCTGAATGGTGACCTTGAAGAGGAGATCTATATGCGCATTCCCAAAGAGCACGAGTTGTCGGACGATCCCGAGAACGTCTGGGAGCTGAAGAAGACTTTGTACGGCTTAAAGCAGTCGGGCCGCGAATTAGGGCATGACAAGATTACATATTCTTACTCCTGGAATACATGTATTTGCAAATACCTTAGGGTATTCTTATTCATATTCTTACTCTCTTAAATTTGTATTTGCAAATACTTTGAATCCAGAATTGAGGTATCTGCAAACACTTGGTATTTGCAAATACCTTGGTTCTGGAATCAAATATTCGCGAATACAGAGGGTAATCGCGAATACATCGTGTCTGGCCACAGATTCAGTGTGGCTATGATGCCCGTCATCATTCTGCCTAAGTGGAGTATACTCAGTTTTTGGGTTAATTGCGTGATGAAGTTTCATGTTTATGTTCATTTGTGTGGCAGAAAAATGATTGATTTGGATAGGTAGTATATAACATATGTTTATTTAGTAAGAAGAAAAATGCAGGAGAGGTGCGATGGAGACGTGAGACGGCAAAAGTGGGGGCACGAGGGGCGAAGACGCGGTAGCAGCGATAACGATGCAGTAGGAATGGCGGCGATGCGGAACGCCATGTTGGCAATGGATGCAACAGGGACGATGGGGACGCGGTAGGGGGTAGTGAGAGACGGCGATTGGACTGACAATACGGCAAACCAATGGAGATGCGATAAGGGTGACGGAGGAGACGGGGAAGCGATGGAGTGGATAGGCACTGTTGCCGTCATGTAGCGCGAACGAACGCGATGGGGGCACAGCGTGAGTCGCTGTCGTGGGTTGGGTGCCGAATAACGCGTTTTGTGCGCATGTGGTTCCACAGGAGGTCCGATCGTTTGGACGCCTGATGCTCGAGAACCAACAAGCAGCTCGCGTGACTGGGATGGTGGTTCTCGGTTGTGGGGTGACTCGGGCAGATGCGTTTTCGAGTTCGAGTCGTGGTTATTCGAGCCGCGTTCGTGCCCGAAAACGCGTATTTGTGCAGCGGGGCGGCGTCGTTTCCGTGGTGCAGCTTGGATGAGCACGCTTGGAGTGCACGCGAACCAGGACGCGAAATGGGCAGCGGGAGCGTAACAAAAAGTAATAGGGATTCAGCGAGAGTGGTGGCGAGAGCGCGGCGATGGTGACGGGGACCACAAGATGGACGTAGGGACGTGACGAGGGTGGTGGCGAGTTATGACGTAGGCGCCGGGGATGCAGCGAGAACGTCGGGATGCAATAGGGAAGATGAGGTGGTTGTGGCGGCACGAGAGCGGCGATGAAGACGGAAGCGTGACCGGGGAAATGAGAATGCGGGAGGGCAGCAGGAGCGCGAGAAGGCGATGGAGACGCGACGGGGACACAAAAGGGCGGGGAGACGCGTGCCATTGCCATCGTGCGGCACGAATGAGCGTGCTTGGGGTGCGTCCGTACCATAGAGTCGGTGCCCTGTTAGTAAAGTAACTACTTGAGCCGTTCTTGCTCTTTTAAACAGCCGGAGAGCGCGTTACGCGTGTATGTGAGCGTGGGAGGCGACACGGTCACTTGGCGATACTTGATAGCGAGCGAACGGATGCGTTTGAGAGGCGTCCGAGCCCAAATCGCAGCGACTTGCTCCGCGTTCACGGTTTGCCGAAAAGCACACCCGACGTGTGTGATCCTTGGTATTATTACTGTCACCCGGCTCAACTGGTGTGTCCGGGCGTAGCCAGTCGTTTGAAATGGCCGCCAGGAATAAAGGTGGAAATAGTAGCCCCTCGCGCGATGCCACAGCCCGCGGAAATTTCGAACGCGGCCGAAGGGGCATCGTGGTGATAGGGCGCCGCGGACGCGAGAGAAACGACGAGGGCGTGATGGGGACGGAAAGGTGCCCGTCGTTGCTGTCGTGCGGCATAAATAAGCGCGTTTGGGACGCGTCCATTCGATGTTCCCCTGAGCTGTTCTCACCATTTTATTTTAAACAGCTATAAAAAAAATTATAAAGCACGTATGTGAGTGCGGGAAACCGTTTCCGCGGTTGTGTAATCACAATTGATAGCGAGAGCGAGCGTGCTCGAGACGCACCCCATGCCGCGGCTGCTCCCTGTATATGTAAGTCGGTGAGACGAACTCTGGGATTATTCTCGTCGTTCGGCTCCATTGACGTGTCCGAATGTGATCACCGGGAGGAATGGGCGTGGTCGCCCAGACTCGCCCTTCGCGCGGTGCCAGGTAATTTGTACGCAGGCAAAGGATAGTGTGGTGATTGGGTGACGTGTCGGTAAGCCGAGCCATTGAAGTGGGCTCTGTTAAAAAAATAACAGTGAACGTAAATGGCACTATGTGGTTGCTCAAACACGTACGTTCGCAGCATTTTTCTGGTGGCAACCAACCTGAGGCGTGCGAGAGGTGCCTGCGAATGCTGCGAGAACGAGATAGCGAGATGGGAGAGGATTGATAATGTACAAAAAAAGTGTAATTACTTACGCGCAGCGAACGTGAGTGTAAGGGAGCGAGAGAGTGAGGCCGAGAGCGTGGGGGTATCGAGAGTGGCGGGGCGCGAGATAGGAATTAGGACCCGATGAGGGCGACGATGGCACGAGGGCGGTTGTGTACAGGGATGCGAGAGTGGCGACGGAGACGAGGACACGAGAGCAGCGACGTGGTGGACGCACCTGTATTAACGATGACGCGACGATGGCACGAAAGGAGCAGAGGGCCGCTGTTGCCGGGCGCGTGGGGCAAGACTAGTAGTGCTTGTGGCAGGTAAGTAATGGCCAGGTCCTGGCCGGTCCTGGCCACTCGGTCAGTAAACGTTATGCTGGCCTGGCTGGTTCGCGAATTCGAGCTGATATTCGCAAATACTTGGAATCGCGAATACCTCTAGGGGAATGCCGAATAATGGGGTCTCGAGTCTTGTCTGAATATACTTGTCACGACCGCGACACGCTCCGAGACCCTGAGGGCCTCCTCCGCGCAACGACCTGGGCCTCCGGACCACTCCGACCCATGTCTAGACCCTCCGGGCACCCGGACTTCCTAAACGCGCCCTCGGCCTCGATGTCCGGTTGGCCGAGCCTCTGCCGAGAAGCCCGCCACACGCTCCCTTGCTTCTTTTCCCTTGTCCATACATTCCTTATTGATCCCCGTTGCCTTCTTGGTTCTCCATTCAGTACTTTCACACTCCTATTAGACACTACTAGACAGTCTCATGTATATATACCAGCTGCCTCCTCTGGAGAGCAGCAGAGTTAGTATCTCGTCTCTCCCCCGTATCTGTCCTGCTTAGCAGCAGCTCCTCAGACCCTCCGCCTCCGTTCGTCGACTCCGGAAGTCAGGCGTTCATCTCCGCGTGTCCGGACCCATTAGCTAGCCCCTCCTATTCTCGGACCTCTCCGGACCTTCGCGGACCTGCACGACTCTGACAGTATACTAACTCTTTTA
>KL198133.1:17306-32073 GCA_000697705.1 Botryobasidium botryosum FD-172 SS1
TAACGCATGTATATTAGAGCCCCGAAACCTAAGGTTTATGCGGGCGACTAAATCTGGGATCTAGCCTACATGACTGATGAGAGAGTAAAACTGAGGGGGGGTCAGTAACCGGCAACCTAATCCACTACGCTAAGAACAGGGGGAGAAGGAAGTGAACCGCTGCCCTGGGGAGGGGGGGTCCCAATCGTTACCAAGCCAAAGCGCTTGGTGAAGGCGTTGGTGGCCTTGAGCCACTCGATGAGCGCGTCGAGTTTGTCGGTAAACAAGATCGAGGTGTCGAGGTCTCCGTCATCATCAAGGAGGAGGTGCTTGAAAGGCGCCGTGATCGGGCAGTCGAGGAAAACGTGTGGGATGTCCTGGACATCCACCCCACACGGGCAGGAATATTCCGTCTCCGGGATATTCCGTGATTTGTAGTAGGACCCAACAAAGGTGTGTCCTGAGGCGAGGCGAGCGAGGGCGGCCGTCTGCGAGGCCGGGCGCTGGAGGGCGATGAACGTGGGGTACGTGGTGTCGGTGGCCTCGCGGATGAGGCCAAACGTGCGGAAGATATGGTCCTGGGGGATGTGCTCCTCGAGATCCTCTGCGAAGGATTGCGCGAGGAGCTGTTTGACTTTGCGAGTGGTGACTCGCCTGGATTGGCAGTGGTCCTGGAAGGAGGCCGGGACATACGTCGGTGGGCGGAAGTAGAACGCCTTTTTGGGAGGGTGGAGAACATGCCACTTGTTGATGACAAAGATGTGGAAGGTGCGTTGAGAGTCGAGGATGCGACGGCTCGCTAGCTCGTGGAGGTGAGAGTGGTAAACTGTGCGGCGGTTGGGGTGGACGAGCGAGTCAACCAGAGCCCTGTTGGCGATGACAAGCGCAATGTCAGTCATGAGGAGGTGTGCTGGCATGTTTGCCATAGCGTCGATGAGTGCGAGGGCGGCAGCGTGGGCGCGCTCCCCGATGGTGTGCTCTGGGAGCTGGATGGTGTAGACGGCCGAGGTGTACGGCGAGTCTGGCGGCATGAAGCGCGGGAAAATCTTGAGGTGGGCGTTTCTGTGGTCGATGCCCACAAAGAGAACGGGAGTGCCTGTCAGCGCGACTGCTTCCAGGAGGGGGATGACATAGCCATCTCTGGCAAATTTGGGTGGGTTCCTAATGTCGTCGGCTATCCAGGAACGGGGGTGGTGCGTGGGGGTACCTGGGTGAATGATGGTGGGCGTAGGGAGGCCATGCGTGTTGATGAACGCCGCTGCGCGTTCCAGTATAGTGGGCGGGGAGGCCGGGGGCTCGTCGAGGATTGAAAGGACGATCTTCCTGGTGGGGTGGGAGGAGAAGTAATATGGGATGCGCGAGACGTACAGCATGACGACCATATTGAGGTGTGCGTTGAGGGGGGGGACCCCTGCCATGGCGAGTGTGACCCAGGTACGGGTGTTGCGAAAGGTGCCCAGACATCTGTTGAGGAGCCTGTACTGGTACGAGTTGAGCTTGTTGCCGTGGGCGGCCTTGTCGGTCCACCAAGTGGGAGCCGAGTAAGTCAGGATGGGGCGGATGGCGCCTAGGTAGAAGCGAAGTGCAGCAGCGGCGGAAACTCCTCCGCTGAGGCGCTTGATTACGAAAAGCGGGGCCATGTTGTTGTTGGCCTTCTTGAGAATATTTGCGACGTGCGCGTTGAACGTGAGTTTCTGGTCGTAGTCGACCCCGAGCCAGCGCATCACTTCCACGACATTGAGGCCGGGGAGGTCGGGAGGGGGGCTGCGGCCGTCTGGGAACAGCCACATGACTTCAGTCTTCCCCGGGTCTATGGAGATGCCGAACGAGTTTGCCCACGCGTTGAGGGCAGCGAGGAGGTGTGGGATCAGCTCTGCGATGCGTTCCCATTTGTTTCCGGTCCATAAGACAAAGAGACCGTCGTCGACATACATCAGGAGCTCTTCCAGATGCGCGTGTGATATGCCCTTGATCTTGGAGAGATAGCGGCGGACAAAAGGTTTGATATCACTGGTGAAGATGATAGCGAGGGCCGGTGAGAGGGGGGAACCCTGGGGGATTCCCTCCTCGATGTCGAATTCGTCGGACACGATGCCATCGACGCGGAAAGTGGTGCGCATGCCATCTAGGTATGCAGCGATCCATTGGACTAGGTCCTTGGGGATGCCCTTGCGGTGGAGGTGTTCTATGAGGCGAGCTCGTGGTATCGAGTTGAAGAATCCCTTAATGTCGAACTTGACTAGGGCGATCTTCCTGCGGTGGGTGCGGCGATATGCTCCGGCGTCGGGAGGGATCTCCCGGAGCTTGGTGATGATGTGCATCAGGTTTGCCGATGCGTCGACAGTCGAGCGGCCCTGTAAGCACGCGAGCTGATCTGGACTGAGGTTGTCCTTGAGGATGTAGTATTGCATGTGTGCGGCCGCCATGCCTTCGTGTGTCTTGGAAATGCTCTCGAGGAGCGCGATAGGGCGGTATGACTTGGGGACGTCGTAAGAGGCTTTGCCCGGCTTCTGGATAACCGGCGTGACGGTGGCCTTTAAGGGGCGGGGGTGGGTGGCGGTGGCTTTGCAGGCGTTCGCGAGGTGGAGTTGGAGGTGGCACGTTTGAGCCCATGCCAGGCGGAGGATGCCGAAGCCCAGGCCAGAGGGGCCTGGGGCCTTCGAGGTGGAGGGACCGAAAACCTGTCGGCGGAGTTCGGGCAAGGTGTATTGCTTATTAGGCTGGGTGGGGAGCTGGGGAATCCAGCTGGGGTATGGGGCCAGGGCGATGTCGTCCCGCGAGAAGAACGCTTTGTGGAAAAGCTTGGCTTTTTCGTTCGGGTCGGAGACGGGCTCTCCGGTGAGCGGGTGCTTGAGGGGGGGGGACGGGAGTTTCCTCCGGCCAGTTCCCCAGTGGGCGTAGTCCCAGACTGTGGTCTCGGTGACGGCTTCGAGCTTCTTACCGAAGAAGAGGCGCTTGGAGTCGCGGATGGCGTATTGGAGCTTGCGTTGTAGGTACGCGTGTGAACGTTCGAGTTCCTCCAGATCAGGGTGGGAGGGGTCACGGAGTTGGGTGTGGGTGAGCACGTGCCAAGCGCGGTCCACCGAGCGGCTAAGTTTGGATAGAGTCTTATTCCACCAGGTTTTCTTCTTCCGGCCTTTGTGGGGCTTGGGGGAGGAGGCTTTGGCCGCCTGGGCAAGGACGGTCATGAGGGTGCTGGCGACCTGGTCCAGGTCGTGGTTGGTGGTGGCGAGGGCGACCCGATGGGTAACGAGTCCCACCGCGAGGGTGGCTTCGAAGACATCCTTCTGGAGGTGTCTGCTAAACTGTGGGAGCAATGGCTCGGGGATCGTGGCACTCGCGAAGTGGAGTTCTGTGGTGATGCGGGCATGGTCAGCGAAGGGGGTGACCTTACCGATGGAGACTTGGGGGTTGCAGATGTCCCTGAGGAGGGGGTTGGCGAGGACCAGGTCGATGCATGTGGGGCGTATGCCCCTGCGCCTGTCGAAGAATGTCGGGGCCCGATGCGGGTTGAGTATCCGGAGTAGGTTGAGGTCGATCCAGGATCTGACCAGGGTTCCTGCCGCGTTGCGGTGGTTGCGAGGATGCGCCGCCCAGGAGCGGTGGCAAGCGTTGAAGTCCCCTAGAAAAAGGGAAGGGAGGTCGTGGAGGTCGAGGGCGTCGAACTTGTCAATCATTTTCTGATGGGATTTACCCTCCCAGTAGGTGTTGTAGGCGCGGACCTTAGTGGGTCCAATGTGGATGTCGACGACTTGAGCGTCGAGTGAGTTCATGATGTCCGGTCTCGAACGGAAATAAGCAGGATCGGTGAGATTGTGGTTGACATACGTAAGTACACGAGGGCGAGAGGATTCGTCGTTAGGAACGGGAGAAAGGGGATAGATTGTCACCCAAGAGGGGTGGGACGTAGAGACGAATTGACCGCTGACTGTGGGAAACCAGGGCGGTTCTTGTACAAAGAGGACGTGAAAGTCTAGTGAAGTAGAAAGTAAAACATTTGCCGCGTCTTGGGAATGGGCGATGTTGGCCTGCCCTAACACCAGGCGGTGTGGAATCATTGAGGTCGCGCAGCCCCTAACCGCTGGGCGACATCGGCGTTGACGTACCGCTTGGTACACTTCATGGTGTAGGCGGGGTGATCGCCTTTGCAATTGGCGCACAATCTCGCCTTGTGCTGGCATGGGGCGCCATACTTGTGGCACACTTCGCAGTAGTGCTCCTCTTTGGAATGTTGGGTCGACGCGCAGATGCCGCAGACTTTGCCTACGGTGGGGCACGTCGAGATCCAGTGGCCTAGCTGCCAGCACTTGATGCATTGGACGACGCGTGTGCTGGGGGGTTTGAAAGTCGAGGTCGTGTACCGAGAGCCTCGCATCTGGATTTTGTGGGAGCCGTTAATTCCCAAGAGGAAGCGGTCGCGTGTTTCGCGGGTGACGAAGTTGACCAGGAGAGATACGACGATCTGGTCAGGGTTGTGGGCGAGCTTCTCAGCGGATTGGAGTAGGCGGTGGTTGTCCGCCAAGGTGGTGGGGTCGACGGCGTTGAGGGGCTCATCGACGATCTGGGCAACGAGTTCGTCCACGGTGTACTGGTCCCCTTGTGTGCCGTAGCACAGGGTGACATCGCGGACGACAGCTCCGAAGACTTCGCCCGTCCTGAGGGCGCGGAAGGAGACGCCATAGATGGCGCGGAGGGCATCGAGGGATTCTGTCCGGAGGGTTTCCAGCGAGATCCCGGCAGCGGGGGAGAGAATGAGGTTACCGGCTCTGGACCAGGTAACGGCGACGATGCGGGCCTCGTGTCCCGAGGCTTGGCAGATGGTGTTATGGCGCTCGACGACGGCGGCGCCCTGTTGGCGTATGGAGACCCTGTCTAGAGGCTTAAAAGTGGCCTCATCTGGGTTTGAGCGGTTGCGGTTGGTCTTCCTCGTGAGGAGAGGAGAGACCTTCTTGGGGGGCGGCTGGGGCTTGCCGACAGCGGCGGCAGAGGCCAGTGCGTACGTAATGGCGGGCTTGGCCATGCCAGGGCGCCATTGGACGGGTCGTGGGGGGAGGGGAGGTGGGCCAGCTTGGCCTGCGCGGGATCTGGGCCTGGGAGGGGCGTTGGGGGCGGGAAGGAGCTGGGGGGCTCTGGCGGCAAGGAGGGACATAAAGTCCGGGTCGTCGATGAGCTCGTCGAGGATGCGCGAGCGGGTGATTGAGTAATGGAAGATCTCCAGGATGGAGTCTACCGCAGCTTCGGGGATATCTTCAGAGCGCGGGTGGTACTCCGCGATCATGTAGGCCGATGCCGCCGCTGTCAAGGCGACGATGTTTGGGAGGGCTCCCTCGCTGTGGACTGAGAGAGCGTTTTCGATGTCCGTTTTGATGTCGCGCCACGAAGGAGGCGCTACAATCGAAGTGTCCATATCCCCCGTGGGGGTCGGGACGCGGTTGGTGTTGGACGTCGATGTCATAGTTCAGGCGTCTGATGGAACGGCGGAAGGCAAGCCAAGAGGCGGCGTTGTCGGGGTCCGTGGGAAGGGCGTCTTCGTAGTTGACGCGGGCAAGGGCGGCGAGCTCAGGGAGGTTCTCCTGGCTGGCGTGGTGGACGGGGTAGAGGCGTTCGAAGAGGTCGCCTTCAGAGAGGTGCTGGAGGTCGTTATAGGAGATGTTGTCGATGGGGCCGAGGCGACGGCGACGTTGGGCGATGATGTCCGTTGGGGTGGCAACGGGGGCAGTGGCGAAGGTAGTGCAGCGGGCGCACGGGCAGTTTTCGTCGACTATGTACCTGAAGCCTGGGCGGGTACACGAGTCGCAGAGTATGGGGCAGAAGAAGGGGTGTCCGTCGAGAGCGACGTAGGTAGGTTCGCCGGTGACGTGGTGGGTGGCGATGGGCGGCGCACGAGGTGCGTGGACGGGCGGGCTAGAGAGCTGGTTTGGGAGGGGATCTGCGATCCGAGCAGATCTGAGGAGGGCGCGACGAGAGTGAAGTCGGCGAGGCAGGGTGGGCGATGGCGATCGATGGGAGCGATGTCGAAGGTGGCGGTGGTGACGTGGCAGCGGCGGTGCAGCGGGCGACCGTCGTGGGTGCTGGGCGTCGGGTGCAATGCGCGACTCAGCTGCCTGATGACCCGAGGGCGCTCAGGGGGAGTCCGCTAAGGAGGGGAGAGCGATGGTGGGGGGAAAGAGGAGGGGGAGGGGCGGATGAGGAAATGGAGTCCTCACGCGCAATGTATATATACACGGAGACTAAATGGAAGGTACGGAAAAGGAAGGGAACCACGAGGAGAGCCTCGGGGATCAATCCGGTGAAGAGGGAAGAAGTCCTCAGTATATACATGTACTCCTATGAGTTCCGCATAGGCGGAGATGGAAGGGAAACGGAATGGAAATAGGAATGGGGACGGAATGAATGAATGGGAACGGAATGAGTGCGGAGCCATTCTACGGAATGCGGAGATGCTCAGGACGAAGTCCTGACAGGAACTCTGTCTGCATCTACAGAGTGGTTTCGCTCTGGGCATACAGATGAGACTTCCTGCTCCGTATAACAAGTCAATGGCTGTCCTGTGCCCGCCATGCCCCAATCCTAGCATTAACTTTCCTGTAAAAGCTAAACTCGATCCAACAAATGAGTGAGCTAGGCCTAACCTGCTTCATTATCCATTTCGCGTTACTAATTGTTTTTAGGCACTTAGATACTTTATTTACTTGCGCTGATGCAAATTACTGCAATGTTCAAATGCGGAAGGCCCTCACCGATCCACTTGACTTTCACCTTCATCCCGGTGCTCTTTTCTTTTGGGAGGAGGGGAAATATCAGGAGTATCTTGCGGAGGTAGTGGAGGAGACAGAGGTATGATTCTCATACGTGGCCGCCATTGATTTTCTTTTACTGAATTCACATATCTTTTTATAGGTGTCCACCTGTAGCGGATTCAAAGCTGGTGGTGTGTTTAAAGCCAGTAAATTCAAGAACGTCACCGTCAGTGGCATCTTTTCATGCATGTGTGCGCGTCATGGATCTTTTCGCCCCGATGCCACGGTTGACCTGCAAAAAGGGGAGAAGTTCATTAACTGTGATTATGCGGTTGCTGGCTCCCTCAAATTTGCTGGCTCTACTCCTCGTGTGGTGCATTCCTACAATGTCAACTGCCAGTATTGCCAGAAGATGGCTGCCCGCTTTGCGAAGTGTTTTCTGGACGTAGACCTTAGCATTGTCAAATCAGTCATCCCCAAATGGCATGTGTCGGCGCACCGGGAGGACTGCCAGTATGAATTCTCCTTTTACTACACCCCTGGCATGGGCAATACCGATGGCGAAGCCCCTGAGCGTAACTGGGCAGTCCTCAATCCCATGGCTCCGAGCACGAGGGAGATGAACACGGCCCATCGTCATGAGTCACTTGAGGACCATATGAATAACATCAACTATCATAATATGTTATCTGCAGGTAAGATTTATGGCTGCCTTTTTATCCTCATGGTCTCATCCTTGACTTTTAGCCAGGAAGCTTGTTATTGCCTTTTTTGACACTACGACCAACACAGCCGACCGCGTCAGTGAGTTTCAGCAGCTCAAGGAATCCTATTCTCCGGAGATTGTTGCACAGTGGGAAAAACTTGACCAGAAGCCTACCTGTCGTGGCCGAAATGTGTCAAGTGTCTTTAAGCTGGACACAACCATGGGTGTGTGCCATTCTATTGCTTTTGTACTTTCACTTGATTCTCCTTCAATCTAGCCCCTACACTGCCTCAGTTGGCCAAGCGTGCTCTTGACAAGGCTAATGCCCTCCGTGGTGCTAAGCGGGTCCATGCAACTGACTTGGTTGATTTTATTCTTGAAGGTATTGAGTTGGAAACCATGAGGTATGGCGAGTGCGATGTCTGCTCTATTGTATAATGTTGATGTTCTTTTTTTTTGTAGGGCTAATCTTTGCCGCATCCGAGATGGTCAAACTAGTGACCTTGATGGTTCCCCCGCGACTGCTCTCCGTGATGCCATGACAGCCTTTGCTGATCGGCTCGAAGCTTGGCTCCCCACACATGCTGTTTTTATGCCCCGTGCTCCACTTCACTCATCAAAATCCTCCAGCCGTGGGCCTGAGTCATTCCGCTATTTTCTGCCGTCATCATATAGTTCTCATCAGCAGAAGCTCCATGACTTAAGTGCCCTTGGCCACATGGAACGAAAGTATCAGCAAGCCCAGGCTCGGGATGCTCTTGATGAGCTTCGCATTGCTATCAAACATCGTGCCTTCAGAATCCGTGGAAAGTATAGCCATAAGGCCCCTCGTGGCCAAAAGGCACACACACGCATGCAGGGTTATATTGATACACTTAATGCACAAGTGAAGAAATATGCCGCTGAATATTCTCGTGCCCGACAGGCTCTGCTTAACCTGGGTATGAGTCCCAATAGCCCAACTTTCCAACCATTGTCCGATTCTGACCTCAAGGGGAGTGCACCGAAGGAGGGTGAAGGTTGGGAGGTTTCTGGTCTTGGTGAGAGTCATTGTGAACTCTCCTGGATTTGGACTGCTCCTTGCAATGAAGGAGATGTGGAGAGTTGGTCTAAAGCTGGTTAGTGTAGTTTTTTTCATTTTGTCTTTTCTTGGTTAACACTTATCCTTGCAGCCGACAAGGTCCAGTTTTTCCGCTCCTGGGCTCGGCGTGATAGGGCTGTTGAAGAGTGAGAGATTCGGGCCGTTGAGTGTCGGAGGGCCCAGTTATTTTATAAGTATTATGCAGATGTCTGGGACTCGCTCAGAATTAACAAACCAGCTGATTTGTATGGCTTTGGGCACAATGCTCTTTGTGTACGATCCCGTAACATGTACCTCCGACTCTTGGGTAAATTATTCCTCACTATGCTGGTTTCAATCTGCTGACCTGATTTAATTCAATTCGCAGATACCATTACATCTGGGATGGTGCGTATATCTGTCCTTGACTGTCAGAACCAAAAATTCATCTTTCGATTAGGCTGATCTTGTCAAAGAGGGGTAGCTTTTTGTAACTGATTCTGTACTATGCTTCCCTTGATTATATAAGAAAATTTCCTCTTTCATCATATTAAGGCCAAAAGTGCCACCGAGTGAATTTGCTATCCGTGAATTACCACATGCCCACCTAAGTTTTAAATCTTAATCCGGTGATAATTTGAGATTATGCCCACTTTACCGGCCAACACCTGGATTAACCTCGGAGATTATCACTTAATCTTGCATAATTTTTGCTTATGTTATTATTTATTTATATGCTCTGTACAGCACTTGGATTATTCCTTACACCTTAAGATTTTCATTGGTTAATCTTCTATAATTCAGAATTATGTCATTATTTGTATTTGGATTAGCCCATACATCTCAAGATTCCATCTTTAATCTCTTTAAATCCCTCGGCATCACCTTGATATTATATGTACAATCTCGGACTTATCATCTAAATCCTTAGATTTCTATCTTAATTGCACCATCCTTCTTAATCTCACCCCCACTATCATTAATCTTTTTGGGTATTAGTGCCTGAAAGATTAATTTTTTGGGGTAGGTGGACTCATTATCGGTCGAACCATTGGACAAACCAGATTGGTTGCCCCCGCGAGTCTTGGCATTAAGGGACCGACGCTCATACTCCTGAGTAATAAAAGTAATGAGTTTAGCCGAATCGAGTTTGAATGTGGTGTTGGGTACAATTTCGGACATGAGTGTGAGCGTGTTGAGAAACGCGTTATAAGAGGGTGGAAGGGATTTTGTGATAATAGTGACCAGCTGCTCGTCAGGTACGGCCTCACCCATGCTCGCAAGCTCCTCTGTGAGCGTGAAAATCTGCTCCAGATGAGTGCGTACATTCCCGTTGTCAGCACACTTCAGGTTGTGAAGGCGACGTTGCATATCCTGCTTTGTCGCTGAGGTCCTGCCATTGAATTCGTTGCAGATGATGGTCCACATATCAGCCGCCTTCGTCTTTTTCATGACACGCATGGCAAGTCCACGATCGATCATGCTGATGATCAGCTGCTGCGCGATACCTTCACGCTCCCGGAACCTTGTCAGGTCTTCCAAGGCCAGACGGTTTTCCTTTGTTTGAGCAGATGTGAGTGTACCAGTCACAGTTGGAGAAACAGCAGGATACTTGGGTGCGACAACAGGATTGTCAGCATCAAAGTGCTCCTTGCAGTTCTTTGAGGACGCGGCGATCAGCATAGGCCACTTGTACTCGAGCCAGTTACTGCCATCAGCATGTAGACGCGGCAGACAAAGAGACTCGGCGAGCGATGACGAGGACATAGCGTCGGGGCAAATAACCTGTTGATGAAAACACGAGCGTGGGGATGGTTTGACTAGCGGAAGCACGGCAGTGTGCTTGAGACGGTGTCTAAAGAAACACGCCGTGCGCGGTAAGACCTCAGTGCGAATGTAAGACACTGTATATTCAAGTACCTAAAGAAACGCGCCGTGCGCGGTAAGACTGCATCGAGCGTAAGCAAAAGAATTGGAAAGCAGAGTAAAAGGATAGCTAACTCACCCTCAGTGCAAATGTAAGACACTGAGGGCTTCGTACTAACAACTACGGAGTTTTATACGTGTGTAAAACAAAAGAGACTGAAAGATCAATGGCTCGCGTACGAGCCATTGTCCCTATACTATGTCCACGCATAAGTCACTGACCGATAGCAATTTGCATCCGGGCCCCCTCCTCGTCCGACCCAAATTTCTCGCTCACGCGCGAGTCAAATACATAGAGTTTATATGTAGGAAATATACATTGAAAGACACTAATTTCCTCCTAATAATGAGTTGCCCCCGCGGGCTTTGATGCATGCTTCAACCCGACTTTTCATACTGTCTGTGAGCTTCTGGCAGACTTTCCATGTAATATTTCCCCATTCCTCCTTGAGCGCAGCCCAGAGTTCATCAGCATTCCGTGGGTGTGGATAGTGCCTCCGAACCTTTCTGTCCAAGAGGTCCCAGACATTCTCGATAGGAGACAGATCCAGGCTCACCGCAGGCCACTCCAAGGTAGATATCCTGTTCCAAACCCTCCATTTTGAAACTATCTTTGCTCTGTGAGCAGGAGCGCCGTCCTGCTGAAGGAGAGCGCCGGGGTAGTGCTTGCAGAATGCATGATACGCAGGTCCGATCGTGCTCTTCATCATCTCAAGGTAGGAAAACTGATTGAGTGACCCTTCCACCCGAATCAGCGGTCCAACACCTTCTGATGTGATGCAGCCCCACACCATCACTTTTCCACCTGAGCCCTGCACCTTCGGGGCAGTATACCCCTCTCGGTACTTGTCAGCTGGTGTCTGCCAAATGTGCTGCTTTCACTCAGTGGCTCAGTGAGAACGGTGAAGATCGATTCATCACACCACATGATTTTCCTCCATTTGGTGTTGGTCCAAGCTCGTCAAGCCTGGCACCAATTGAAGCGCCTTTTTTTGTGTGCGGCAGTGAGGAGAGGCTTGAAAGCTACCATATAGCTACCAAGACCCAATAAATGTATGTAGTGGCGGAGCGTGCTGACGGAATATTTGAGTTTGTATTCATGATGAAGAGCCAGCTGAATTTCTTCAATCGCAGCAAACCGAAGGCGGTTTACAACACGCTTGACAATACGGAGGTCGTAGATAGAGGCCCTGAGTGGGCAACCAGGATGTCTCGGAGGGTTAACCTTGCCTGTCTCCTGAAATCGCTGGCATGTCAGTATGACAGTGGCCTTGGGCACTCCCTCGGACTTTGCGATGACCCTGTAAGATACACCATGTGCATGGAGCGCCAGGATAACGTTCCTGGTGGACTGGGAGAGGGGCTGGTTGCACTTTCGGGTGACATCACGTGCGGGATTGGGGTGAATAGTGGCGAGTCAAGTATGAGGAGGGTTGGAGGTCCGCGCCATGGATGGGAGACAAAGATTTTTGAGGCGTTGTCCAACAGATAGAGGAGCCAGAGATGAGCAAGCTATTTATCCTGGTAGTTTACTCAAGTAGTGCGACTTTGGAACCAAGATCAGCAGAAGGCAGCTGAAATATCGGGGAAAAAAGAGCCTCGGACAAGGTACTGAGATAGCGCCTTGTGCGAGCGAAACGCCCGTTTTTTCCCAATACTCCTGGCTGAATCTTGCTCTGGGCATTACAGAAGGGATTGGGGCATATTATTGCCCAAGAGACGACGTCAGTTGGCTGATTTTGCGGCCAATCGCGGGTTTGGGAGGGCGTGGTGTCTTCGTCGTGGTCAAGCTCCGGATGCAAATCGCTATCGGTCAGCGATTTATGAGTGGACATAGTACTACATGAGTGAGGAGTCCGCGTAGATTGAAGCAATATAAAGGAGAATATGAAGGAGGAGGGGTACGTACGTGCTCGACGCTTCGTGTCGAGCACAATGGATTCAACAGAGACTGCCACCTTTCCTAGAGCAATCTAACACCCCCATACCCTAGCTCTCAATCGCGGACCTCCTCACCCCATTTGGTCATGTTTCCGTCGTTGTACACATATTTTTCGGTCACCTTTCCCATGCCATCATGAGTCCCCACTCTATCCCCCCAATATCTTGACAGATTTTCACCTGTTCTCTGCACTTCCTAGAGCAATAAGCTAGCCCTATGCTATCGCTTTCGATTGAGCACCCCCTCACCCAATTTTACTGTCGTTTCGTCGCACTATTCGCGTTTTCATCCATGTATTTTTCATTTCACACTTGATTTTAGTGTGTACATATATTAATCTCTATGTTTGAGCTAAATTCACACCCGTTTGAGCCCGTGCAGACCCGTCTGCAATTGGCTGAAGCCAACTTGGCAAAAACCAAATCAAACCAGTTCAAGCCGGTCTTGAAACCAGTCTCAAACCAAACCGTTTTCAAACCAAACCGAAAACTGGTTGTTGAAATTTATCGAACCGGTTTTGAAACCAAACCGGACTGAACCAGACCGAATGCAACACTACGTCTTGCAAGCACACATTCTGTATCTCGGACTCAGAAGATTCGGATTCAGATGGGCCTGATAGCTCGCTGCAGCCTTGGGAGCGTGAATACGCCTGGTATGTCAACACAAAGCATGAACTCACCAAAAACAGTTCAGCTATTAATTGGTGGGGTGTAAGTAGTTTTTTATTTCCAAAAAGCAATGCCGGCTAACATGCAATTGTCAATAATCCAGCTTCAACGGGCCACATACCTGACTTGGGCTCCGCTTGCGTTCAACTACCTCCTGATTATGTCCTCGTCTGTTTCGAGTGAGCGTTCCTTTTCAAGTGGTGGGGGCACAGTCACCAAGAAGCGTAACCAGCTCAAAGCAGATGTTGTCAAGGCTTCACAGGTCATGAAGCACGCTGCCCGAGGTGGGGCATCCCTTTTCCACACCACTGCCGCTGACTTGGATGATGATGATAACGACTCATCAGGTGAGGAAGAGCTGGATGACTTGGACAATCTGATTGTGAATCTTGCAGTACCATTTGATGATGATTAAGAATTGCTGTAGATACATTTTTTCCTCCAAAAAATTGCTCTCCCTTTCGAGACAGCAGCTCAGGCTGGAGCCGGCCATGAGCCGGCCATATATTCCAGCTTGGGCAGCAGCCTGAGTATGTATGGGCCGCGGCCAGCCGAGCTGGCCGGAGCCGGGCCTTTCAAATCACTAATCAGAAGTGGTAACATAGTAAGAAACTTGGTAACAGCATGGGGTAGAAGCCTCCTTTGCAACAGATGCCAATCCATCAATGGTATCCTTTGTGAACACATCCAATCAAAACTTCAATTGATAATTAAGGAAACATGGAATAGACAAACCAAGTAGATTCTCCATGACAATCTTGATGACCCCATCAGCATTCTCCTCTGTGTAGTGCTGAGTGATAGTCCCCAACTCTTCTTTGACCTGAACCCTGACTGCATCAGCTCTGCCAGATGTGAGATAAAGCTCCATGACCTTATGGATTTGGGATGCAGTGGGTCTCTTCCCTTGTGCATGCCAGAACAGCTGAGCAGTCACAATGAGAGTCCCTGGGGGGGCAACAGAAACAAAATAAGAGAAATATAAAAATGCAAATGACATAATTAGAATGGAATATCCAAACCAATAGCAAGTGTTGGCACATGCAAAGAACTTGGCAAAGAGCCAACCTAGGAGCACAGAGTGAGTCCTTGCAGCAGAGAGGGCTAACTAGGGCACTGACCAATGTGGTAAGGTGGGGGTAAATCTCAGAATGGAATGCCTTTGCAGTCTTTTCAAAAGGGGACTTAGATCTGTGGGTGAATAAAATGTGACACTTTGATCACCTCCTGTGAAGTAGAAAGCAGAATCAGGAGATGCTGGGGTGTCTTTACAGACACAGACCATAAAGCACTCACTTTCTGTTGAGCACAGGAGTGTGTGGATGGCTCAGTCATCTATCTTTACAACAGACAGGCTGGTGCACTCACATACTGTTGAGCACAGGGCCAGGGGTGTGTGAATGGGTCAGTCATTCATCTACACAATAGACAGGCTGGTGCACTCACATCCTGTTGAGCACAGGGCCAGGAGTGTGTGGATGGCTCAGTCATCCATCTTCGCAACAGACAGGCTGGTGCACTCACCCGCTGTTGAGCACAGGACCAGGGGTGTGTGGATGGGTCAGTCATCCATCTTCACAACAGACAGGCTGGTGCACTCACAAGCTGTTGAGCACAGGGCCAGGGGTGTGTGGATGGCTCAGTCATCCACTTCACAACAGACAGGCTGGTGCACTCACACCCTGTTGAAACAGGGCCAGGGGTGCATGGATGGGTCAGTCATTCATCTACACAACAGACAGG
>KL198133.1:32639-77085 GCA_000697705.1 Botryobasidium botryosum FD-172 SS1
CTGTTGAGCACAGGGCCAGGGGTGTGTGGATGGGTCAGTCTCCATCTTCACAACAGACAGGCTGGTGCACTCACATCCTGTTGAAACAGAGCCAGGGGTGTGTGGATGGGTCAGTCATCCATCATTCACAATAGACAGGCTGGTGCACTCACATCCTGTTGAAACAGGGCCAGGGGTGTGTGGATGGGTCAGTCATCCATCCTCACAACAGACAGGCTGGTGCACTCACAAGCTGTTGAGCACAGGGCCAGGGGTATGTGGATGAGCCAGCCATCCATCTTCACAGCAGACAGGCTGATGCACTCACTTGCTGTTGAGACAGGGCCAGGAGTGTGTGGATGGCTCAGTCATGCATTATCACCACCAATATATTTAGTTTGTGACAAATGACACATTCACCCACTTACATCCTTTCATTTTCAGCCAAGAATAACTTGTTAATCACTTAACTTTGCTGCCAGCTGCAGTAGTCCACACTTACTGTCTTTGGAAGATAATGCACAATATGTCACCCAGTATTATCTCTGCATTTACCAAAGGAATCACTCACTTCCTGAAGGCCCCAATGTGTCAGAGAGCTTGACATAGTAATATTAATATATGCTTCAAGGAATTCAGCACACACAAGCTACTCAAAAGGGTTAATTTCTTCCACAAACACTTATAGGTTATCTTACATTCTATAGTGTAACAGTTGCTGGTCAGTAGACATCAGCAATGTTCAGGTAGATGCATACATTCTATCATGATCCAAGTCCAGTTAGCCATAACATAAAGTCAACATCATATCAAAACCAGGACTCACTCCCTGATGGTACACATCTAGGTCAAATCACATTGCTAGTTCAATAATTGGTCCTCACCTTCCATTTAGGATATGAAAGGAACAATGCTGAGATAGGTACCAAAAAGCTGTGGTTCAAATAAAGATATATACCTGAATATGTCCAAACCATAACAACAGCATCTCGATCAACCTCTCAATGTGCTGTGCTGTGACAATATTCCCAGCAGCAAATACCTCTTCATATATGATCAAGAGCTAGCCTCTCTACAATATAATAAGCTAAAGACCTCACCTTGAGCAGGTATCTGCATGTTCCCACTTCCAACATGTCAATGCCAAGTAAATTTGATACAGTCAAGGGAGCCAACATACTGTTTGACAGCATACTCAATTGTAAGCTGAAGGTTGTTCCTCTGGACTGAAACAAGCAATAGCTTTAGTGCATCAACACCCATAGCATCCACTGTTTGCTGAATAAGTTCTGCCATCTTTCCCTGGATTTCTCTGTTGTTCTGCTCTTTGTGCATCTCTGTCAAATAAAATGTTAGTCATGGTCATTGAGTGCACTGAGTCCAAACTCTCACTCTTGAGACATATATACTTTGGGGGCTTTTCACCAAGCAAACGAGACAAGTGATTCCTCTGAAATCCTGCAATAGCATGCTGGGGAGCACTTTGTTGGGCCTGCTGGCGGGTTAGCCCAGTACCTTTCAGCTCATGGAATGCTCTGGCTTCCAGGCTGTCAAATTTGGTGAAGATGACTACCAGTGGAACTTCCAGGCTGTTAGCATTGGAGGCTATGGAAAGCAGATGTCATTGTCCTTACCTGGTCCAGCACTGCATTCTCTGAGTAGCTCCTGCTCAGGTCCTGAGAGTAGCCGAGCTTCATTGTCAGTGGGGATGCAATACCTAATAACCACATTTCAGCTTGGGCCTGGAGAAGTTGTAGAAGCTAGCTTTACATACCATATGACATGAAGCTGCTTTCTCAATTCTCTGCTATTCCCTTTACTCCTGATAAATTCTGTAACCTTGTTCAGCTCTTCATCACTTCCTGCTTCAAACCCTCGTGAGTCATGAAAGACAAAGCCTGGATTGCTTGGGAACACCAGCTGAGTCTCAATATTGTGTTCTCCTCGCTGGAAATAGTTAGCAACAGCATTTGTTTTTTTTATACAAAACTTACCTCTGCAGTAGGTGAGAGCAGGCTTTGTGGCTAAGATGGAGGCCTAAGCTCAATGATAAAGAGGATGTAACAGGAGCACAACTCACAGCTATATTGTCACCCTCATTCCTTTCCCTACGATACAGTAGATTAGAGTGCTGTAGTTGCCAATCTGCATTTAAAAACCCACTGTGACCCTTGATCATTTGGCACCTAACAAATAATCCATTGTTTGATAGTCTGTGTGGGCTCTCGAAAAGTGGAAACCCACGAGATCGCCCCATAGGTCTTCCTTAACGGCTACGGGATCCCCAGCGGCGCCACAGACCGCCTTGAGAAGTGTGGTTTTCCCAGCATTGGCTCTACCCAAGACAAGAACACGAAAATATCGACATTTCTCGCGCAGCACGGTTAACTCGTCGACGGCACTGATAGTTGCCGAGGTAAGACGCCACTCGCAGAATCGGCAAGCAGAGCTACATACCTAGGTACATGAGGCTCATCCAAGGCAGATGCTGTTTCCGCCGCTACGCCAGCCTCTTGAGCTGGATGAGGCGAGATGGAGGAGCTTGAGATAGAGTCCCAATCGCTGGGCTGGACGTCCATTGGGAGAGACCCACTGCGACTCGGGGTATCGTTCCTAAAAATATTAAACCGAGCCCATGGCGAAGGATAGAATGAGCAGGTCTAGAAGTATAATTTGCAGAGGCATAGGTGCTGACGTAGGATCGATCTCAGTGCGACCGTCCTGGATCGCTGGAATGACGATGTCGTGATCTTCTTGATCTATACTCTCAAGCTCGGCCCGAGGCGCTGAGTCGTTCCGTACAATGCGCGCAGGGCTAGGAATTGGTGGATTGGGAATACTGTCTGTGGCTCCACGATCATCAAGTTCAAGTGAGGCACGAGAAGGCACGCCGGTAGGTTCGGCAGTCGGAATATTGGGGCTGCGTGCGTCGCTACGGCGAAAGAGGCAAGTACAGCAGCCGCAGAAAAGGGAAGACATGTTGAGATAGCAGCGCGAAGATTCGACGTGGAGAGCGCTGGTCAGAGAGGCAGACAGAGGTGTGCGGTAGTAAGTGCCGAAAGTGTGCAACAGTGTGCAACGCAGCTTGAGCGGGCCACCGGCGCTTATTGTTGCACCCAACCGCCAGTCACCTCGCTCTTATTACCGTTTTCACGCAACTTGACTGGAGGCAACTTTCCGCGTCGCGTTTTTTTGCGACTGCCAGAGCAGCGCGGGCGCTACATCTTGCACAACTCCACCAAATTACTATGAAAAGATGGGCTTCTTGATGTATTTAGGACCTGTGGATGGCAATGAGCAATTTTGATTAGGACGTAGGCAGTGTTGCGCGCGGTTACACATGGTTACCATGGCTCTGTTGCAAAACTCGATGGCTCTCGCCGTTGTACGACTCCTATCATGCTTGGCTTGCTGCGTGCGTATGCCAACTAGCCTTAGGCAAGTAGTGAAAGGAAGAGAAGGTAGACTCTGGGACTCAGGGGAATGTAGCATGAAATAATGGGCTATATTGCGAAATCACGGTTTTTTGAATGTTCGAATTTTTCACATTTCTTGCCTCTCCCGTGTACATATACATCAGGACATCTTGAATACACAAAAAACCAGCTTGTTTCGTAGTGGCGTCGTGAAGATATCCGAAAAATGGAGTCGGGCGTGTCGCAAAAAAACTCGACGCGGCAAATTGCCTCCGATCAAGTTGCGTGAAAACGGTAATAATAGTAGTAAGTAGTACTCTGCGGCCTGCGCAGAACGATGATGGCGCTCGTCAAATATCCGACCCAGATTTTGGTACAGCGGGTGGCTCGTGATCACCTCTCTGCGAACAAGATAGCGCTCATTCGTTAGACCTGCCTGCTCGCTCGCTATGCTTCGTCTCCGACCCGGCCCATCGCCGAGTCGCGGCCAGCGCAAGCTCGGATCTGCCAGACATCTCAAGCGCGTTAGAACACGAAGAGCCTCTGGAGGATTGCCGTCCTGGTGGCTATCACCCCGTCCACATTGGCGACTGCTTCCAGGATACATACACCATCATCCGGAAGCTCAGATGGGGCGGGGCCTCGACGGTTTGGCTCGCTGAAGATACAAGGTTCGTTCTTCTATCCTCACGAAACGTTCTAGCTGAAAAATTGGGTCCAAGGAAGTGCCGCTATGTGGCTTTGAAAATCATAATGGCAGTGTGGAGCGATAGATCACACCTTCTCAATGAAGCCCACTTCATGGAAAAGTGTGGGGACGCAGATCCGTCCGATCCTGGCCGTGCACATGTCCTCAATCTCCTTGACTATTTTCACCATACCGGGCCGCACGGGAAGCATGCCTGCATTTTCACCGAGCTTCTGGGGGGGAATATTGATGATATCCAGGCCAAGGCTCTCGGTGGCAAGATACCTCCCGACGTCATGAAGCATATTGCAAAACAGCTACTACAGGCCTTGTCGTATCTTCATGACAAGTGCGGGATTACGCACACGGGTCAGTGCATCTTTATCAAATAGCTTGCAATCTTGAGACTGACCCCTTTCCATGATTCAGACGTGAAATCCCAAAATATCCTGCTGGTCAATAGAGATATAAACATGGTCCGGGAATAAATTGCAACAACTGCGCCAGAGCCTATCGCAACTACCGTCGAGGACGATGTATCCATTACTACCATGAAGCCCCAAACCCTCTCTATATCTCACCACGGTCCACTCAACGTGAAGCTGTCGACTTCTCCCCGGGTCTGTAGTTTAGTCTTTCTTCGTCTCACAAGTAGTGCGCTGACGCCTGGATTCACACCCCAACTGGTCAAACAACCACTGGACAACCATTGCTCAACCGCCTCTGCTGAGAGCTCCTGAAATCATCTTAGGCGGGGAGTGGACACGAGTGTAGATCTGTGGAATACCGGATGTCTCGTTCGTCGCCTCTATCCCTTGAACAGGCCGCTACTTTTTACTCACTCTCTGGCAGATCTTTCAGTTTCTAACTCGCCAATATATGTTCGGCCCAAGGAGCTATTTTCCGACTTTTCCGGGCAAATTGCAATGTCCAATTCTTTCCGTTTTTTTTTTTAGTCAGTGAGCCACTACGGCCCACTAGTGCAGCTACCTTCCGATGCAGCGCCCTCGCCTTCTACTGGTCCCCGTTCTTCATTGCCTCGGGACCAGTGTGTTTCTCGCCTTGCGCTTTTTCCATCGCGAGTACAGTCGCATCCCACGAGTACTCATGCCTCTGTACTCCTCGGCTTGCGCTCTACCGCGGTTGCGATTCTCAAACTATCTCACATGTGCGTGCGCGTGAGTGCGTCGCATACTATGCATGTAGTACTAAGTAGATGTCGGACAACCGATGCATAGATGTCGCGTTAACAGGCTTGTGAGCATGCCCGAGCTGGGACGATGATGCAATGCATGGCAAGCCTAAGCGCTAAGCGGCGTGCGGTTCATATGCCAAGCTATTCCACTAA
Source organism: Botryobasidium botryosum FD-172 SS1 (assembly GCA_000697705.1). Classification (NCBI taxonomy): domain Eukaryota; kingdom Fungi; phylum Basidiomycota; class Agaricomycetes; order Cantharellales; family Botryobasidiaceae; genus Botryobasidium; species Botryobasidium botryosum. The sequence goes on from KL198133.1 coordinate 38,071, forward strand.
CATACAGGAGGAAAAGTCACTGCTGAGAATAAGTGCTGAATATTTGATGAGTCGGTGCGTGATGAACGTTGAACGAGTTAGCATCGAGTCTTTGTAGTTCGATCTCCTCGCACAGCCGCAAAAACCTCTGCCTCCGGAGCCGCTGCGCAATCCAATAAGCGCTGTGCATAATGATACGGAATCTTGTTTTCTTCGTTTTTTGATGTGGGGCCCTAGGACCCTCGAGCTCACTCCCCTTTCGGAAGGCTACTGGATGGGCCGGCGGGCTCGACCTTACATAATGAGCCAGGCTAACACGGCCCACGAAAGGACCCCGGACTCGGTGTTGCAATGTCTCGAAGCAACGGCACGACGGCAGTGCGAGTCGCGCGACACCACCAACGGCGCCAATGGTTCGTCAATTATTGACAGACCTGAAAGATCGTATTCCGAACCTGTATCATAACCAGGGCTACGACGTCAAAGCTATATGTAAACTCTCGCCGTTTAGAAAACCTTCGTGTATAAGTCCCTTCAAATGGCACAATCCGCGGCCGTTGTTGTATTCTCCCACCCATCGACATCCACCTCATTGAATCACTTCTATCACAAAATCACACGATGTATGTTGATAACACCCAAGAATAACTCCGCATACACCGCGGGCTTCATGCCTCGTTCACTACAGTCCTGCAAACACTTTGACGGCTCTACCTTTCCAGTAAATGCGTTTCCGCGCGCGCACTCGAGCGGGGCATGATACGTGAGTTGGATGGGGAGCGTAACATCCTCAACCAGGAAGGGCTCTGGCCTCGGATTGGGAGGTGACATAGCACGAGCGCGAGGGGGAGTTGAATCAAAGTAGGCGTTGGTCGGACGAGCAGTTTCGGGGTCGCACTTCTGTTGGATTATGTAAACATCACCCGCGGCCCAGAGGCCCGCTGATGCCCGGTTCAGCATGTCTGAAAATGGAACTAGCCCCAAGGGTCCTAGGGCCCACATCCAAAACGAAGAAAACGAGATTCCGTATCATTATGAACAGCGCTGTAATATCATCAAGAACGGCGACAGCAGCATGCCCACCCACGACTCCAGCGAGCCTATCATTAATAACCCCAGCATGCCAACCAACGACCCCTGCGAGCCTCTCGTCAACGGCTCCAGCGAGCCTATCGTCGACTCCAATGATGATTCCAATGAAATTAGCTTCTATCCGTTGGTACACGGATTCGTCCCTGCCGTGAACGCCCTGGGAGAAACGCAGGCGGATCTGTCGGCGCCATCAGAGGCCATCGTCGAAGTGGAAGAGTCGATCAGTAGCGCCCTCGACGCGCTCGCTTGCCTCGCCGCCAGCTCTCCTGGGCAGCACGTTGCCATCTCCCTTTCATTCTACGAGGACTTTACCACTATCCGCGTTGCCCAAGACGGGCTTGACGAAGTCTCGCCAGCCATCGCAGAGTTTATACGCACCGTCTGGGACATCCTCGGAGCCATGTCGAGAGAGTCGAAGGCGCCAGACTTCCGGCGCATCAGCGCTGAGTTGGAAAGCCGCCTACGCGACGTGGTTTACCAGCATACGGCCCACAGGACTTTACACCGGATTACCAAGCGATGGGATGCGTTTGAAGGCCTGAAAAAAGCCGGGCTGCTCGCCCACTACGAAAGATATTATGACAGGGTAGCTCGAGGCTTGGAGAATATTCGTCGTGAGCTGAAATCAGAGGCTCCGAATTACGCAAGCGTGTTCAAAAGCATGGAAGTCATAAACGAGATGGTTGTGAAAGCAAGTCGACTTCCCGTCTTCGGAGAGTTTCTCGGTATGTCTCTCATCGACGTTTCATCCCCAGACAGGCTACGGCATTGAGTGAAACTGATACCTTCTCCCTCGCCCTAGAGCGCACCGATACAAAGAAACGAGCAACGTTGTCTCACTACCTGAAAAAGTGCACGCTCGCCTTCCCTTGTATCTGTGCCCTGAAAGCCTCCATATTGGATCAGAATGTGACTTTCACGGAGAAGTTCGGAGTAGAGCGCGTGCTCACTCTGGGTCCTCCCTCGCTGGCCGACGAATACCCGCCGAATTCGGCGGCATGGAGGGCTCAATTTTTTGATATGCTGCGCAAGACTCGAACGGTGCTCCGCAATCCTAAGAGGGGGGACAAGCTGATAAAATTGGCCGAAGAGCTTGGAACCAGGGAAGGACGGATAGAGAAAGTCCATTGCGAGTGCGTCCTTCTGGCTCACTGCGACCGATACCTGCTGGAGGACGGTGTCCCCTACCATTACTTCGGCACCTCGACGCCGCCTTGCTACTTTTGCAGCGCGTTCTTCCGGGCGTACACCGATGTCATGCCTTTCCAGGTTACGATGCGCGATTCACCGACGACCCGGTGGAAGGTTCCCAAGTCTTGGGTCATAGTACCATATGATGACGATGAACGCTACGAACGCGCTGCGTACTTCCTAATGGAGAGGATACTTACGCGTACGGCCGGGGAGCTCGTGAGGCAGAATATAGGCCTCGAAGACTTGTTTTGGTATCGGAACTAGTGGGGTACGAGGATTGATCTGGTGTTGAGCGCTGGGTGCTGTGACCTGATATCTCACCAAGGGTATGTTGTTTTATCTTATGCTATTCATGATCGTGCACTCTAATACCGTATATTCTTAGGCGTACGTATTCTTCGAGCGGACGAAGTTGTGAATTGTTGCCTATGGTGAATTGCATGGGTCGGCTTTGAGAGCTCAGATTTTGCTGCGGAATGTCAGAAAACGAGCATAACGGCCAGAGCTTTGAATACGCTGTATTATTTCAGTAAAATGCATCACACTTGAATCGATGACCAAAGTAGAAGCGCGCCTGGTATCTGGCAGCTACTTTGCGTACCATCGCGCTACCTGGCATCCTTGTGATCTATGAAAACATAATGACACAAACAGGAGGAAGGAGATCTTGCACCGGGCCAAGTAGTCACTAAGCCGGCAACTTCGCTGCAGGCTGCGCTGGCATGGCCAAGACTGTTCCACAATACGTTATCAGGAGCGGCCGCGGCCGCCCCTGCCTTCAACCTTTCAACTTTCACCGTTGCAACTTGCGTAACGTTGAGCAAGCGTTGACCGCGGACCCAAGATTCAAGGAGCCAAACAAGGTTCAACAATAGGGGGCCTAGGCCCTCGAGCTCCCTCAAAGTTCCGAATGGCTGCCCGAATGTGGCCCAAGCCACGCCCGAGCCCTACTTAGTACTCCGCCATAACAGCATTCCATGAGTCACTGATATTCGATTCAAGATTCTAAAACTAAGGGGACAGATAAATGGCTCAAATGATTGTACGTCCGTGCGCATAGCATCACACCACGCCGCCCAGCCATTCGTGCGCAAGTACCTGAACTGCTGAACTGCGGTCCTCCTTTCGCAGCCGGAGCATCGCTCGCAAAAAAGATGCAAATAGGGCAATTTCTTCCGGGCCCCAGCCCATATGGTTTTCAATAAGGCCCTCGAGGAGTTTGGGAAATAGCTTGGGGATGCGTTGTAAGTTTCCTGCGTGCAAGTCTCTATTAGCATAGGGCGCGGCTGTTCCGCGTTTTGGCGGTTATTACTAACCTGAGGGATCGAAGAATGAATCTCGCCGAGAAAAGGTGGAAAGATGAGAGGGGCCAAATGGCTCCAAGACTTCCATCATTTGTGCGAGGTGATCATCATCAGCCGTGAAAGTTTCGCTCTCCTTCCGCACAAAGAGGAAACAGCCAGTAACGAGTTTGAATATCTAGAGCCCGAGTAAATGTGGTTGGAGGTCGGGATAAATCTCATAAAGACACAAAAGGTGGCACATACAACACAAGCTGTCGTCCAGATATCCGCACTTGTATCCCACTCGTCCCCGAGAATGATTTCGGGGGGACGCAGCAATGGAATTTGAATGATGGTAGCCCAGTGCTCGTCGGACCAATTAGCTGGAGTGCAAGGCGCGGTCAGGCCTGGTCAGGAATACGGCGATAGATGCACAGACCAGAAGAAAAATCGATAAGTTTGAGATTGATCAGTATTCCGATAGGCAAAGGTAATGGCTGGGATTGCATGATGGTAACGGATGCGCCGTGTTTATCAATTGTCGCAGCAGGAGCCGGCGGGTTTTCCTTAAGGTTCTGTGAAAGCAGCTTTTCATCGTACGACAGCAAGGAATTACGGGGGTGCAAGTCTATGATGAAGAAAATTATTAACGGAGAAAGAGAAAAAGAAGAGACAGCCGACCAGTGTGCGTGATATTGCATCTATCGTGGAGATATGAAAGCGCGAGCAGCAGCTGCCGAGAGAGCTCCTTCGCGACGGGAACGGGGACTTTACAGTCGGGAATGATCAATCTCAAAGTACCGACGCTTTCCCCCAGGAACTCGGATACGATGCAGATGTGTCTGCCGTGTGGGCCGTCGTGATAAAAATGATCGAAGAGACTGAGGACGTGCGCGCGGCCGGGATGCGTCTGATCCGCGTCCCGACATCTCTCCATGAACCGAGGATGTGCGTTCGCTCTGTCCACACGGCTGCCATCACCTTGATAGCCACATGTCTGTCCTGTCTGGAAGCCACTCACTATTAGCTGAAAAATTAACACTGGTGGCAAAAATAGTAAGCACTAACGTGCTATCTTCGGCAAGCCAGATGGTCGACGCGTTACCCCACCCAAGCTTGCGGATGACGCGATATCTCCTTTTGAACAGATCGCCGACGTTTATGGGATGGTAACCGCCAGGCCGGTATTCGACGAGCGGCTCTTCGCGCTGCAATGCACTCGGGATGTCCGGGTCGACGCTCGCGCTGGTCGTGGTGCCGGGGAGAAGGCCAGCGAGCTTGGATTTGATTCGTGGAAACATGGGAGAGTGGGGGTGTAGTCTCCTGTGCAGCAGAAGGCGATACGCGGCAGGGGATCTTGTACGGGCGATCATACCGGCCATCTTGCCCCCGTCTTGAAGCGTGCTCCATTCTGTGCAGGCCCGGGGGAAAGGATGAGAGTACAACAAGCAAAAACAGCAGCCGCGCCTCAGCAACAACTCCGACTTCGACGTTACGTAAGCCTCAACAAATGACTCTGCCGTAGCCTTGACTCCCGAGACATCGACGTTGAAACGCTGGCGGGCGATCATATATCATAGCAGATGTGTTAGCGTAAAGCTCAAATTGGTAAGAATAGCGCGCTGGTATTCAAACAGCGGGCTTTAAGAGGTGCTGACTATGAGCAGTACGTCCAGAAGGATAAACACTTTATCATGGTACAAGTTGCAACAGTTTATTAGCTATTTATGTAACGCATGTCTCACTTTGTATCCACCATCGCCGAGTACTGACTCAGTGTGCTAGTACTGAGCACTGAGCACTGAGCACTGAGACCATCGAAAGTTTCCGCGATACATATGGCCGACGATAGCGTTTCCAAAGAGATCACCTTGTATCCGTTGGCTAACGGATTTGTTCCTGCGCTTCATACGATGCTGCCCGTCGAACCAGTGTCTTCGCCACCAACACCTTTCATCGCTGTCGATCCATCGATCAATAACGCACTCGACGCACTCGCTTGCCTCGCTGCCAACTCCCCCAGGCAACATGTCGCTATCGCCCTCGAAATCCTCAAAGATCCAACTCTTACTGTTATCTGCGTTGCTCAAGATGGGCGCGACCGGGTCTCGCGGACCATGGGGAAGTTTGTAGCCAGGGTGTGGGCGCTCCTTGTCGCAATACCGGAGGAGCCAAAAGGCGCGCGTCCGAGTGCCGCCGCTGGCATGGAGAGGTTCTATGCTGTGGTCTTTCCACACATCGCAAGGAGGACCCTGCACCGTATCTACAAGCGCTGAGATGCTTTTCAAGCGCTAGAGTCCAGGCTGCCGCCTCAGTACAAAAGGCATATCCACAAGGCAAGTTGCGATTTGCAGATCATCCGCAGTGAGCTGGCTTCGCCCGCACCAGACTTCGCAAAAGTTTTTGAGAGTATGGAAGCCGTCAATGGGCTGGCAGCGAGAATGGCGCGTTTACCTATTTCTCAAGAGCTCCTCGGTACGTCCTTCGACAGGTCTATGAACCGATACTGAGGCCAATGATTAACGTCAAATCACAATCGCTGCCTGTTTCCCAGAGCGCACCAATACAAAGAAGACAGCAACGTTGTCTCACTATCTGCAAAAGTGCGCGCTCGCCTCTCGTTGTATCCGTGCCCTTCAAGGTGCCACAGCGCATCCTTTCACGGGCTTCACGGAAAGTATGCGCACGTTTCGAGTGAAGCATATTGTCACTCTGCCCCCCCGCTCGGTCGCCTACGAGTACCCACAGGACATGGAGACATGGATGGCTCAGTTCTCCAGCTGGCTATCCGATGCCAACATGATACTGCTTGATACCCAAAAGCGGGACCAACTAATCGAGATGGCCAAGGAGCGCACGGCGAAAGAGGGAAGGCTGGAGCATCCGTACTGCGAGTGCACCCTTATCGCCTGGCAGGACCAGCACTGGTTCGAAGGTGCACTCCATTCCTACATCGGGACCTCGACGGAGTCGTGCCTCTTCTGCATCTTGTACCTCGGAGCGTACCGCAACTTTTGGTACTCCCGCATTCAGATGCGCGGTTGGCTGGGGGCGCCCTGGAAGATCCCCACGTCGTGGGTCTTTATCTCGCTCGATGATGACACGGTGCACGACGCAGCCGCGGGTGCGTTCTTCCAGGGGTTGATTTGTGCTACGACCGGGGAGCTTGCCAGGAAGCGGATGGCTAAAATGAAACCGCTGTATCCTTGGTTTGCACCAGCCTGGAAGGATGCGTCCGTTACGCAGACTTGACGCTGATCGCGGGGAGCTTGAGCGTGGAAGATTGTGCCGTCAGATACGAGAAAGCTGTTAGGATCAATAATGTACAAAAGGTTTCCGCAATAAAACACCGCAGGAGAGGATATTGCTGCTGCGCAGGAAGACCAAGAAAAGAATACTACTCACACAAGCCAAAGATCTGACGGAGTCTCAACTGTTCGGAGCTGCCGCGGACAAAGTTGGCCGCCAGCGTCGGATCTCCTCGTCCCTCAGGCCTCAATTATTCTGGACCATACCTTCCAAGTGCATACCGGCTATCTTTTCCATCCTCACCCCGAATCCACCGAGTTTGGAACAATTAGTAGACACATTTTGCCATCGGCCAGCTGCTGTAGGATGCCGGCAAGGACACGCAGTTCCGCGCTTCCCTTCCGATGCTCAAGGATGAGTTCCCACGAGAGCAGCCTAGAAGAACAGGAGAAGCTGTTGGCTCCGAGATCCGTTGAGAATACAGTAAACACCGAGATCATGTACGACTGCGGTTCCCTTACATGTACACAGGTTTACAAAACCGCAGTATGACGAAGCTACACAAGAAGCGATTGTCGCGCGACCAGATCACCGTTGTGGGTATCCATAAAGGATTTTTGCAGCTCTCGAGCCTCTCCTATGGTTCTGGGACAGCCCAATCATCTATCCCTCCCTCACTAAAACGATTTCTGACAGGTTTTTTCGATCACAAAAAACCAATTACATAATCATTTCCGATTACTGTTGGTGGACTCGCTTCCCTTACATGTGCACAGGTCTTACATGATTACCAGTTTACAAGATCGCGGTGTTTACTGTATTGCTCGAGGCTACATTCCAAAGGCCGGCTCCTGCATTATTGTCTCTGGGCTCTGACTTAGACCGAGCGTTCCACTGGCAGGAGGACATGAGCCCCCACATTAACCATAGACGCCCCATGAAACTGAGAACACGACGTTCATATCGAAAGTAGTGGAGTCGTCGCAGAGGACCATTCAAGTGGCAACAGTGACTACGTTCCCAGAAGCGCGAACTCGACTGATCATATCGAACACCCAAGGAAATTCTAGACTTGGGTAGTAGTAGAGAGCATCGTATTCAATGCCGTGGTCGGAGGGGAGGAACAGCCAAAAAAAACACAAGCATAAGCTGCGACGAAGCAGGCAAACCGAAAGAGGCAGCTAACCCAGGCCCGACCCAAACTGTCGGACGATCCAACGCCATCCCAGCGCTTAGCATTCTTACGCAAGAGCAGGGTCGATATATCCAACGCTTGCGCTTCTGATATTGCCATTGGGAGGTAGAGCGGGGCACAGTCCGCAGAGCCGATAAGGAACGTATTTATAAACTAAATGGCGAAGAAGAACAATAAGACAACGGCAGTGCAGTCCACAGCACAATAGTGTCCCGAGGTGGTACGAAATGTCCTCGGGCAGGGAAGCTTCTGAATCATAGATAATAGTTAAGTAGATAGGCGCGTGTGTGCGCGGATAGGTAGGGGGTTGGCGGCGAGCGATTGAGTCGCTTGGCGAGCTATAGTGGGACTTTAGATGACTAGCGCCACGGCTGCTACTACGAATGCTGTAAGGCCCAGTGCACCGGCGCTGGCGAACGATGATGCGCCGTTGTGAGTGGGTGTGGCCCTACGTGTAAAGTGGCGGTAAGCGACGGGAGCATGGTGCAGTGTGTAGGGAAGTACACGCACGACGGTGCTGATCCGGCAGTCGCTGTCGCGAGACTGGGAACGACGGTATTCACATCAACGCCCTACGTGAAGCACATCAGCACATCGAGCACGTAGGAATGAGCAAAAAGATATACAACGTACAACAGCACGACAGAGTTGCTGCGCAAAGGCACGCGCCTGGTTTTGGTCATCCGGGTTGGGACAAGACGAGGTGATGCATGTATTTGCAGCAGTAATAAACTGGAGGCGATGTCAGGCAAAGGAGCGCGGTGGATCTGAACAAGATACATACCTGAGGCTTAGTGCACAGGCACCCGATGTCTGAAGAGCCGTTGCATCCCGTGGAGGTGAGGTTGAGGGAAGCTAAGCACGGTTGGACGCAGGCTATGACGGTGGCGTTGAGCGTTTGCCATCTGGACAGACGTAGTAAAAAGAGACCGACTTGGGTAACCCGCGCGCTCGGTGAGGCTGGCGGTGGCCGAGAAAGCGAGCGCCAAAGAGAGGAGGCCAGCAGAGAAACGCATGTTGATGGCACGGACGGGGGGAGATGAGGGTTGGGGCCGTTAGAGCGACCATTGTGCGCGCCTTTATACCGCCAGAAACAGGAAGCGCGGACAGAAAGCGGACAAGTTCATGGTTCTTGGACGCGCCTTTTGTTCTCTTTCGATCACGCGGCGACGCGCCGAGACGCGTAACAAAGGGCCATCTGCTTCCGCGGCCTGAAGTCACGTGCCCGCACAACTGTACAGTACGTGCAGCCACTCGGACCGAGGGCGACGCCGTGCACGCATACCCGCTCCGCCCAGTGGCAGCACACCGCAAGACTCCGCAAGAGCCCTCCCTCCCTCGCAATGGTGGGTCTCTTCCGTCTCCGCGCGCTCTTCTGGTCCTCTGCGGAACATGGCTGGCGACTTTTGAACTCGTGAAATTCGCCCCTCCATGAATCAACAATTAGCTCGTATCGCAGTCTGCAAGTGCTAACTCACAGCCCGTTCTCCAGGCCCCCACAGACAAGAAGCGCACGAAAAAGCAGGGCAAGGCCCGGTCCGCCCTCCAGGACGTCGTCTCCCGCGAGTACACCATCCACCTCCACAAGCGCGTCCACGGCCGCTCCTTCAAGAAGCGCGCCCCCTGGGCCGTCAAATCCGTCGTTGATTTTGCCCAGAAGTCCATGGGAACCAAGGACGTTCGGCTCGACCCCAAGCTCAACGAGCAGCTGTGGTCCCAGGGTGTCAAGAGCGTCCCGCATCGCATCCGAGTCCGACTTGAGCGTGAGTTTGTGGCTCCTCGATCAGATCATGGGTAGAGGGCTGATGTATTGACATTGTATATAGGGAGGCGAAATGACGACGAGGATGCCAAGGAGAAGCTCTACACATATGCCTCCCACGTCCCCGTCCTCAGCTTCAAGGTACAGTGCACACCCTACCTAATTCACCACCATATTCACGCTCTCAACAATTCCATATTATTGTAGAAACTCCAAACCGTCGTCGTCGAAACAGATTAAGTGCCGGCTATCTTCTCTGGGGGCGAGATGGGTGCAAGTGCATTTGGCGGTGGGTCCGACTCGATCGACTGTCAATGGCGCTGAGGAGTCTATTATTGCTTTATGCTACTTTTTTCGACACGCATTACAAAATATCATGCATGCCCATGCCCCACTTCTGTATCACCAATCACGATTGATCGGCCGGCCTCCGTTTATTGAGATCATCTGTACCCCAGTCATCCGTCGCCACTTGTATACGTGTTTGCAGGCAAGCTTACAGCAGAGAAGCGCTAGTTTGGATTGTGCCGTATCATCGTCGAGTCCAAGTCAATATGCGTTTCTCAGTTACATACAGGCTTCTCGTGATCAACTATCAAGTCTCCGTTGCGGCATCGTCTTCGTCCTCCGATTGTGAAACCCAGGGAGCTATCTCTTTAGCCACCCTCTTCCTAATAACCTCTCCAATCGTGTCGTGAACCAACTCCTTCATCAGCGAGAGCGCAGTGCGCGATACACCTCCTCGTTCTCAAATTCGACGAATAGCCATGATTTGGGGATCTTCCAGGGCCTCAGCGGCAACTCGCGCGCCATGTGAAGACCGTAAAACCACAAGCCGCGGTACGCCTCGAGGTGCATGGTACAGATGAAGCACGGCCGCGTCGAGGTTCCGATGTAGCGGTGGAAGACGTCTGGGGACCAGTGCAGATCTAGGTGGGCTAAGAGGACGCATTCGCAGTGCGGGCTTTCCATCCTCCCCTCCATCAGCGTCGTGCGCTCGTTGGCCATCTCAATCATCGCGTCCCGCTCTTTAGCGCTGCGCAGCGGCACGCCGGCACGGGATAGCCAACTGGAGAACTGGGCTTTCCATGTATCCGTATCTTGTGGGTACTCGTCGGCGACGGAGAGGGAAGGCAGAGTGTAAACACGCCTGGCTTGAAAAGTACGCATCCTATCCATTAGGCCTGATCTGGGATGCATTGCGGCGCCGTGGAGGGCACGGATGCAGCGAGAAGCGAGCGCGCACTTTTGTAGGTAGTGAGATAGCGTTGCTCGTTTCGTTTTATTGACGCGCTCTGGGAAAGCGGGGATTCCTTGGATGTTAGATATAATTGCATCGCCGATATTGTATGAACGCTTCAGAGGGAGAATGCTTACCAAGGAGCTCTCTAGAGACAGGCAGATCGTTCATTCTCTTCGCCAGCCCATTAATGGCCTCCATGCTCTGGAAAACCTTCGCGTAGTCCGGTGCGGACGACGTCAGCTCACTGCGGATGGCCTCCAGGTTGCGCTTGGCTTGATGAAAGTGCCCTCTGTACTCGGACGGCAGCCTGACTTTGAGCTCTTGGAAAGCACCCCACCTCTTGTCGATACGGTGCAAGGTTCTCTTTGCGGTGTGCTGGAAGACCACGCCATAAAACCTTTCCATACCGACGGTGGCACTCGGCGCTGTGCCTCTTGGTTCCTTTGAAATCTCGCAAAGGATGCCCCACGCACTGCGCACAAAAGTTTCCATGGCCTCCGAAACTTAATCGCACCCATCTTGGGCGACGCAGATGACAGTGGGACTTTCGAAGAGTAGAAGACCGACGGCGACGTGCTGCCCGGGGGAGTTGGCGGCCAGGCAAGCAAGCGCGTCGAGTGCGCTGTTGATTTATGGATTAACAGCAACGAGGGGTGCTGGTGGGGGGCGCGGCAGATCGGCGACGGCGGGGTCTTCCGGCGCGTGCAGGGCTGGGAGGAATCCGTTAACCAGCGGGTACAGGGTGATGCTTTTGGAGACGCCGTCGTTGGCCATATGTACCCTAATTTTCAATTTCAATTTTATTTGACTTGGCTCAAAGATCTTTATAAGATGCTCTGTGGGGCTGGAGAGCGGAACTACCAGGATGTCTCAAATGCGCGTGATGTTGGCAAGTTAAATCTAAAAAGTTTAAATCGTCTAGTAGCGTCGTCAGGGAGGTGTAGGCTAAATGTCGTAGTTTTTTAGCATGGGCGTTTTGAGCCTATCTACAGCGATGCCCGACTCACCTCTCCGTACGGCGCACAATAAGCTAGACAATTAATATTTAATGGCGGTCGAGCGGAGTCTGGCGTCGAGTCCTCCCAACGGGTTTCTAGCTCCGTCTCAATTAGCTTCCGAACATCCAATATCATGTGATTACGGTGCTCGCTCAACGGCGTTGTCAACATTGATTTTGTCATGAAGACCATCCCCCTGCAGCTGCCCGCCGACGTCGTCCTCAGCATATACCACCTCAAACAGCAGAACAACGACACAGACTTGCTTGAGCTCTCTCATGTATGTCGCATATGGAGAGATGCTCTTTGGAAATTCCCAGATTTCTGGGCCAAAGTCGATATACATCTGGGAAAGCGCAATCCCGATGAGAAGGCCGCCTACTGGATCAAATGCGCGGGCCAAAAGCCCCTGTCAATCCATATCCGCTCTCATTTCCCGCACCTGGCACTCCCGGCGGCATCCCTCTGTTTGCCAAGTTCTATCCTTGTGCGACTTAGCCTTGTTCTGTGCGGATGCATTGACCGCTGGGAATCGTTCACGATAGAATCCACGTTCAAAGAAGTTGAGCGCCTCCTGCCGCTGTGCGCGGGCTGTGTGCCAAGATTGCGGCATTTTAGTCTCGATTGTAGGTGGACCAGGGATGATGTTCGGCGCCTATTGGTGCCGTTTCTACCGCCCGTCGAGCCCCCGTCGGACTCCTTCCAACTTTCCATTTCTGTGTACAGCTGCATTCCCCGGTTTACCATGTTTGGTACTGGTATCACATATTTATCTGTTAATTTCAGCGTGGATATCGACAGCGATCCGAACTCATTCCATATGAACGACCTCCTTGGCCTCTTTCATTCATGCCCAAATCTCATAGAATTCGACTTTAGCGCACTCGGGGCAGAGCGTGGAGATGGGCCTACATCTCGCGAAATTATTATCCTACGCCGGCTTACCTCGCTCCGCATCTCATGGATATGGAATATTGCTGATGTCCTCGACTTTCTCCAACTTCCATCACTGGAGTTACTCATTCTCTACGAAGTTGATTGGAGCCATGCGTCAAAGGTTGCACTCTGGAGCGTATTCAGATCATCTCACTTGCTCTCGACTGTCATGATTGGGCAAGACGGCGATGATTATTACTTCGAGAGAGATCCAGGTCCATTCACCGAGACCCCCCTCATTCTCCACAGCGTGACAACCCTGCACACGCAAGGGAGGCTCCTACCGCCCCTCCTTGACCTTCTCACACTGCCCAACCTTACAGAGCTCAATCTATCAGGCGCCCCCTTCGTCACTGTTCACCGAATCATTTCCTCGTCGACCAAGCTTTGCGACCTGTCACTCCATTACTTGGAAAAAGTGCCCGAGTCCGACACAGATCCCTTCCCCATCCTCATTCCCGTCTCCATCCCCGTCCCTGCGCTCGCCCCCATCCTCCTCCCCTCCCTCTTATCCCTAGAAATATCCGGCATGCCCGCGTTCATCGACTCTATCCATGCGCCCCACTTGCACACGCTCAAGCTCGAGAGTCGACCCTACGGTGACTCGGCGCGCACTGTTGGCTCCGAGGATTTTCTGTGCGCTGCGATCGAGCGGTCGGCAGCGGCGCTCAGGACGCTCCACCTCAGTGGCTTAGACGCGGGCGATAAAGATGTTCAATGGTGTCTGGAGCGCTTGTCCGAGCTGAAGGAGCTCTCTGTGTCGTCTTGCGCTATTTCCGACTCGACCCTCGCCGCGCTGGCATCGCCGTCTCCACCACCCTCCATGAGAGATCGGACAAATCAAGATGGAAATACCGGCTGGCTCCTTCCTCATCTGGAGAAGTTTGTATTCGACAGGAATGACGGCATCACACCGACGGGCGCCATCGAATTTCTGGCAGCTCGTACCGGTAATGTGAGCCCGGTGCCAAAGATCGGAGTCGGCCTCTCTGGCGAGTTCGGCTTCGAGAATATAAGACTGAGCCAGGAAGACGCCACGAGCATTTTGGTGGGTCCCAGGATGCTTTCAGGCTCGTCTCATTGCGATGCTATAGATACGATATGCTAATAAGGGGTTTTTTGCCCAGTCGTATGGCCGCTTCCTTTCCGCGCACCACACCTTCGCGTTTTCGGATGATGGGGATGATGTATGAGCCACGAGAGGATGGGGACTACCAAGTTCCACTCTGTTGCCTTGCCTCTATTGCAAGTACATTTAGGAGGGCAAATTTTCATGGGTTGATATATACACCGTACGGAAGCGGTGAGGGTCTACATAGGAATTTGGGAGTGCGATCATGATCGCGCATTGGCTATTGTCTGCATGCAGCTACGTACAGGCTCCTTTCAATCAGCTCTCGGTGTCCATAGCGGGATCGTCCTCTAGCTCAAGCCAAGGGAACATTGAAATTTTTTCAGCCACCCCCTTCTTTTCAAGCTCCTCAATTGTGCAACGAACTACCAACTTCATGAACGTAACTGCAGTCTCGTAGTGTGCTCCATCGTCCTCGAATCCAACATAGGCCCACGACTTGGGGATCTTCCACAGCTTCGATGGCCGATCGCGGGTCCGGATAAGATGCCACGCCGAGTTGCGGTACGCCCCAAGGTGCATGTGGCACAGGAGGCACGGCTGCGTCGAGGTCCCGATGTAACGATGCATATGGCGGGCGTCTGCGGACCAGTATCCGTCCAGGTAGGCGAGAAGGTTACACTCACAGTGGGGGCGCTCCATCCTCCCCTCCCTTGTCGTGCGTTCCTTGGCCATCTCGATCAGCTCGTCCCGCTTTTTCATATCGCACAGCTTCATCTTGGCATTGGATAGCCAGCTGGAAAACTAGGCCATCCATGTATCCATATCCTGCGGGTATTCGTGAGCAACCGAGAGGGGGAGTGGAGTGTAGGTACGCTTCACGCGAAACGTGTGCATCCTCTCCGTGAGGCCTGATCTGGGATGCATTGCGGCACCATGGAGGGCACGGATGCAGCGAGAGGCAAGCGCGCACTTTCGTAGGTAGCGAGTTAGAGCTGTTCGTTTCGTCGTATTGACGCGCTCTAGGAACGTGGGAAGTGCTTTGGGATTAGATTGTTGCATCACCAACTTATGGACATATTGGTGGACGAATACTTATTACTTACCGAGGGGCTCTTGAGAAATAGGCAAATCATTCATTCTCTTTGCCAGTCCATTGATAGCCTCCATGCTCTGAAAAACCTTCGCGTAATCCGGTGCGGACGACGCCAGCTCACTGCGGATGGTCTCCAAGTCATGCTTGGCCTGGCTGAGGTTCTCTCTGTACTTGGACGGCAGCCTGGCTTCGAGCTCGTGGAAAGTACCCCAGCTCTTGTCAATACGGTGCAAGGTCCTCTGGCGATGTGTCGATAAACCGCTTCGTACAACCTCTCCATACCAGCGGTCGCACTCAACTCCCCGCCTTTTGATTCCTTCGAAATCGCGCAAAGAATGATCTACACTTTGCGCACAAACTTTCCCATGGCCCGCGAAAGTCAGTTACATCCGTCTTGGGCAACGCAGATGACGATACGATCCTCAAAGAGTAAAAGAGCAATAGCGACGTGTTGCCCGGGGGAGTTAGCAGCGATGCAAGCGAGCGCGTCGAGCGCGCTATTGATCGATGGATTGACAGCGATGAGGGGTCCTGGCGGCGAGCACACTGGCTCCGCGCCCCCCAGAGTATACAAGGAGGGAACAAATCCATTGATCAATGGGTACGGGGTGATTGTGATGTCGTCGGAAGCCATCGTCGGAAGTGTAGTCGTTGGAAGTGTAGTCGTTGGAAGTGTAGTCGTTGGAAGTGTAGTCGTCGAAAGTGTAGTCGTCGAAGGCGCCGTCGTCGGACATATTTACTCCGAAAACTCTAGATGCGGCTCAACGACCTTTATAGGATGTTCTATGGAGCGGCAATCAGAACCACCAGGATGTCTCAAACGCCGCGCGCGGGTAATCTGGCAATTTAAATCTACAATAAATCAGACGGAGTAGCGCCGTCAGCACGCGCGTGGCTCAGTAACGCTAGCTTTTCTGCCCACTCGGTAGCGACGCCCGACTTACCTCTCCGCACGGCGCACGATAAGTCTGACACGATAGGGATTAATATCGAACGGAGTCTGGCGTTGAGTACTGAGTACCTACTCCTCCTGGTTTCCAGCTCCGTCTTATATAATTCGCTTCCGATAGTAGATAACTGACACATTTGGTTGGAATTCGAGCCAATTCGGGTTAGTATTTGTAAGGAAAAGCTTACAAATATTCCCATAAAGAGAAATCGAGATCTCTGTCCCGAACGGACCCTAAAAATACGCCCAAAATTATTATTGATCAACGGCGTCGCGAACATGAAAGCCATCGCCTTACAGCTGCCCAGCGACATTGTCCTCAACGTATACCGCCTCAAATACCAGAACCACGACACAGACTTACTCGACCTTTCTCATGTTTGTCACATATGGAGAGATGCTCTTCACAAATTCCCAGACTTCTGGGCCAACGTTGATATACACTTGGGGAAGCGCAACCCCGACCAGAAGGCCGACTACTGGGTCAAACGTGCCGGCCAAAAGCCCTTGGTAATATCTATTCTCTCTCGCGGCCCACAGCCGGGACCCCCAGCGGCGACCTCCCAGCCGGACGCTATCCTTGTGCGGCTCGGCCTCGTTTTGCGCGGGTGCATGGATCGCTGGGACTCGTTCACGATGCATACCAGTTTGCAGGCGATCGAGCGCCTCCTCCCGATTTGTACGGGTTATACACCGAGACTGAGGATATTCAGTCTCGATTGCTGGTGGCATTCCTCCAGGAATGCTCGGCGCTTGTTAATGCCGCTCCTGCCTCCCGTTGAGCCCCCATCGGACTCCTCCCGGCTGTCCGTTTCGATTCACAACTGCATCCCCCGTTTTACCATGTTTGGTGCTGGTATCACGCGGCTATCCGTTGATTTCAGCGTGGATTCCGACAATGACTTGTTCCATATGGATGATCTCATTGGTCTCTTTCAATCATGCCCAAACCTCATAGATTTCGATTTTAGCGCACTCAGCTCAGAGTACGCGGAGCCGCTTGCAACCCACGAAAGCATCTTGCTACGTCGATTAGCCACGCTCTCCATCTCGTGGATATGGAACATTGCGGATATCCTCGACCTCCTTCAGCTCCCATCATTAGAGTCAATCACTCTCTACCAAGTCGACTGGAGTCATGCGTCGAAGGCCGCGCTCTGGAATATATTTAGATCTTCTCACTCGCTCTCGTCTGTCATAATTGGGCAAGACGGCGATGACTGTTACGAGAGAGACCCAAACCCACTCCACCAGACCCCACTCACCCTCAACAATGTGACAACACTATATATGCAGGGGAGGCACTTGTCCACCCTCCTTGACCTTCTCACGCTCCCCAACCTCGAGGAACTCGACCTGTCAGACGCCACCATCAGCACTGCGCACCGACTGATTTCCTTATCACCCAAGCTCCACGATTTGTCGCTTTGTAATTTGGACCCAGTTTTCGCAGATTTTGAGCTTGACCCAGCTCCCATCCCCATCCTTATCCCCGACCCCACACTTGCCCCGATCTTCCTCCCTGCCCTCACGTCCCTACAAATATCCAGCTTCCCTGCCTTTGTCAATTATATCCATGCACCCCACCTCTCCACGCTCAAACTCGGGAGCCGCTACGGCAACTATCCACGCGTTGTCAACTCTAGGGAATTTTTGCGCCCTGCGATCGAGCGAGCGGCGCCTGCGCTAAGGGTGCTCCATCTCAGAGGCCTAGACGCGGGCGACAAAGACGTTCAGTGGTGTCTCGAGCGCTTGTCGGTCCTGGAAGAGCTCAACGTGTCATCTTGTGCCATCTCCGACTCGGTTCTCTCTGCGCTAGCGTCCGAGCTGCCACCCTCGCCGGGGGGTCCGGGTCAAAATAGTGGCTGGCTCCTTCCGCGCCTAAAGAAATTCGGATTCGATGGGAATGATGGAGTTACACCGGGCGGCGCGATTCAGTTTTTGGCGTCCCGGACTTTGAATCCAACACCGGACATCGCTGGCGAGTTCGGTTTCAAGGGCATGCCCTTGAGCCGCGACGACGCCACGACCATCATGGTGAGATTTTGCTATTATGGGTATCTATACTTACGATATGCTAATAGGCTGATCTTTGTGGCAGTCATATGGCCCTTTCCTTTCCATGCCCCACGTCGTTGTGTTCCATATGAATCTGGAAGACAATGGTGAAGTATAGGCGGTGTTTTCTTCGTCATCTCTAGACCGCAGAGCGCCGTAGCCATCAGGAGGATGGGCAACCATTTCGTTCTTTGGTGTAAATACTACGCACGACAAGGATGGGCGGACATATGTAGGAACCGGACGGTAGCGACGCCGGGTACATAGCGTGGAGGGTCGCCAGTTCGTATCTGGCTTTGCTCTTTTGGCTCCGCAGCCAGTTACACATATTTCCATCTTCCTTGCACGATCTGCTTTTTTTGTTCTGTGTACGAGCATATTGCATGACTTGATTGTGGTTTAGGTGGGGACGCGAAAATATGAGTACGCAACCACAGGACCCGATCATGCTGGTAGGACCATCTAACGTCCAAGTCCGCCCCCGCCAACTGAACCTTGACGCCAGATTTAAGTAGGCTGACATCAGCCATCAGTCCAGATAGCGAGAAAGGGACAGTACTTTCAAGACAACAAGCGGTATATACAGAATTATACACAAAATGATAGCTATCACCCTCGCCAGAGACATGGACATGTAGATTGAGTACAAGGATGGGACAGAAGGGAGAGGTGCTGCATGGTCGAGTGATCGCATAATTTGGGGTGGGCTAGGTAGGCACTTGAAGGCTGAGGTGGAGGGCGAGGTTCGTGCGTATCGATACTGATCGCCAATCATCGACGGCTGTCGGTGGTCTTGAACCGCACGAGTCTAGTGCGCACATCCAAGTATACTGAGAGTCAGCAAGATATTGCGCGTCAATGGAATGGGGTGGGCGCGCGAGAAACTCAACTCGTCAAACTGGTTCGTCCGCCGTGTTGGGTCGGCCGCTCGCTTCTCCATCGTCTTGCGGACATTGCGCTCGGGTCTAGAGCCATAAAAAAAACACGCAAAGTCGAAAACACACGTGAGAAATGATTACCGAGACCGCATGATGGTTCATTGAGGATGGTTAGTGAGCACGCACCGGACGACGATAACGGGGACGGGTGAGTGCGACACGCAATATCGTGAAACGCTTCCCATGCCGGGAGCACCGAGCGCCGCGCCGAAGGCCCTCAGGGCGCCTGTCTTGCCGCGGAAGCCCACGACGAGCGAGTCTGGGCGATATAACGCAATCATCCGCTCGATCGTGTTGGTTATGGGCCCGGCTACGAACTCTACTACTACGGACAACTGTGGGATAATCATGGTTTGAGGTGGTAAGGCCTGGATATGGGAATGATTGAAAATTACAAGGGACGTACACTTCGCCCGTCGAATTCGCTATTGCGATCGAGGATGTGTTTGAGCAGTTCTTTTGCTTCATCGCGGATATCATCGTGGGATTCCTCCTTGACTAAAACACAGAGATATATTTAGTTTTCCCTGCTACAGCGACAAGTAGGTTGAAAAACGAATGCGGGCACGCACTGGCATCATCTGGGTCAAATCCGCGCAAAACGACGAGTTCATCCCCGTCTTGGACCAAACTCTCGAGCGCCCACTCCAACGCGTGCGTCCCGCTCTCGTCTCTGCTTGCGGCTACCAAGAATGCGCGCGTGCCTCTGGCTCGCCGAAATCCCTCTGATTTCGCCTGTGAGAATAAAAATAGGTATAGACATGGCCAGAAAGTATCCGTGAGAAGGGGTCAAGGCTGGGGTAGTTTACTAATATGTACCTGGAGAGTGAAAGAAAACATGGCAGCAGCATCGACAGAGGTCTCAAAGGTATCAAATGACACGCCGGCGGTGTACCGCGGCTGGGTGGACGACGTGGTCGTCATGGTGCGTGGGAACGTGTTGGACGTGGTACGTGTGAGCGGCGGAGTGCTCGACGGAGTATGTGTTGTCGAGTCTTGGCTATCGATTGAGGGCTGGGTGTGGGAGTGCTTGAGCGCCGGCCGAAGCGGCGTTGCGGTGTTGTGCGTCGAGGTGGACATGGTGGTGTCGGGTTTACCCTAAAGACGCGGGTGGCTTATGGTTGGGGTATATATTACTTGACGTCTGAGGCTGTCGCTGGCGATGCGGGGCGACTGTGCGGGGCGATTGCGGGGAAAGAGATGGACGTCGGGGCCGACGTTGAGCTGGTGGTGATGGGACTCTGCCACAACGCTGCGCGCAACCATCAAAGTCGAACACCATCTTGGCTCCTTGGCACTCCTTCGTCGACCCTGTTCTTCCATCTCCACCTAGTGCTTTTTCGAGCGCACGATTGTGTCGAGCGATGAGCGCGCGTAAAGAACGCCGACGCTCCCATCCTCCTCATCATCGCTGCGGCCCCGAACACACTTGAAATATTGCGCTCCATGCATAGTACCAATCTCCGATAGCCGTGCAACGCGCGAGGAGCTAGGTATTTACTATCGCCTATCGGCTAAGCCAGCGAAAGACCGCCGGGCCCTGTATATAAAAGCTTGGGCACCTGAGTCTTGAGGGGGCCACAGGGGTTCTTTGAGAGATCTTGGAATTGGTCTTGTCCCCATCCCGCCTTCTTCGCCTCCAGCTTCGCGCCTTCGGGCGTCATCGTCCTGGGCATACTTCACCGTGCTTCAGGTTCCCGGCATGGGGCGCACACAAGCCGCTTCGCTTTTCATCTCCTCTCCGTGGGAATGCCTCGCAGGCCTCTTCGCAGCGGCCATGTTAGGCCCACAGCGCGCTCCCAGGACCAAGGAGGCTCCCCGGGAAAACCTGGCGCCGCACCCTCCCATGCCCCTTCCACACAATCGTCGCGCGCTCGAAAGAATGCATGAATGCATGTCCCTGGACTTCCTCACCAGTGGCTAGAGGCCAGGATCCACTTTGGTCCTTCGAAGCCCCTGCCAGCGATCAAAAAAGTCTACGGAGCTTATCCTGCCGGAAAACCCTAGATACAGCGTACACAGACGATGGGCCCCCAATCTCCTTGAGCTTCATTTTTCCTTCATCTTAAATCTTAATTGCCGTCCAAAAGGCGGTGCGGTAGACGTACGCCAGCATCCCTTCTACGTTTCCCGTATACGTCGTGTCGATCCGCCGCTCCTCGCGAATCTCGAACCCTATCTTCCGCGCCAGCTCCTTGACTTCGTCCAGGCTCAGCTCGATAGACGGGTCCCCCTCCGAAGAGTTCTCATAGTGCCACAGCAGCGGACCTAGACGGCGCGCACGAAGAAATGACGACGGACGATCAGACCAGGGGCGACGACTTTCGAGGGGTCCAAGGATCTCACCGAGGTTTATCCAAATTCCTCCTGGGGCCAGGACGCGATGGATGATTCTCAGATAGTTGACGACGTTCTTGGCCTGACATAAATACCAAAAACCACTCGTCAGTGACCCCAACTGTCAGCCGTGCTCGGTTCAAAAACTTCAGTCCCCACCGTATCAATGAAAAAGCACGTCAGGACGGCGTTCCAGAGTCCGGCCTGCGGTTCTCGCCCTTCCACGCCTTCTTCCGACCCGTAGATTTCTTCAAAGTCGCCTGAAGTCGATGTCGATGCATTCAAACGGACGCTTGAATCCGCAATTCTAGTGCGTAAAAATCGGTGGGCGTGTAAACTCACCTGCTACGAGCGAGAAGTTCGAACCGGGGGGAAGGGTGGATGGCAATATGTCGGGGATCTGGATCCCCTTCAGCAGCGCGTCGGTCGACGGGAGATTGGAGAATGAATGGATGTACGGGTAAATCGTGTGCTGGTTTATCCTTTCCGTTCTGCATAATATCAATGTAATCAGCAGGGGCTAATTATACCGCGACCCTTTATTTCTTTTTTGATGACCTACCGATTCAGGATGTAGAAAGACGAGAGCAGCATGTAGTGAGAAAATTCATTGCCCTGGCACGCGAACCCTATTGCGGGTTCAGAGAGAGAATACGCTCAGCTGAGAAGCGCCATATCATTACACACTGTAATGAATACCCACCGCGCAGAACGACATCGTAGGCGAGCCTGGCGAGGCCCGCCCCGGGGACCAAGACGCGGATGTTCCCCCTGATAAATCAGACTGGTGTCATCGGAGGGTAGCCCGCATGGGCCACGAAGGGAAACGCAGAACGCACCGCTGGTCTTCGGGAATCTCTCGAAAATGGTCGACCAAGGCCTCGAGTATCGGCTGGTAGCACGCGTCGCGCTCAGCCTTGCCCTATTCAGAGAATCGAGAATTTAGATCGCACAACTCGCACGCACACGCGGCGCAAAAAGGGGGGGCCGGGGCGGGACGGGGACGAGGATAGGAACAGGCACAAGCACAAGCACAAGCCCACCTCGGCGCTCCAGTCTCTAACAAGCTGCTTCAGCGTGCTTCTGAGCTTGTCAATGTCGAATTCGCTCGGCTGGTACGGGGCGCGTCTCCTACGAATGCGATCGTACGGGTGATCATGGCTGTGCGTGTGCGAGTGCCCATGTGCGTGCCCGTGCGCGGGCTGATGTTCGGAGGGGTGGCCATGCTGATGGGGGCCCTGTGCGCTAGAGTGTTCTCGTGGAACGAACGCAAAACAGAAGGGAGGTAAGCTCGGCGTGACAAGGGGATAAGAGCAGCGAGTTGAGCCTTACGGGACATGTCGGCGGCGGGCACTTCACCCCCACCCCCATTCTCGCCGTCGTCTCCGTCTCCCCCCTCGTTTCCCTCGTCCTCGTCCTCTCTGTCGCCCTCGCCCAGCTCCGTGTTCGAGAAAATCTCCGGGCTGCCCACGACCCGCCTCAGAAAATCCGCGTTCTGCTCAATCTTTTCGTCCACCACGTCGATCTTGCGCCTGTACCCAAGCTCGGTCAGCAGCGCCTGGTCCTCCGCCGACAGCCCGTAGAAATCTTTGAGGCGGCGGCCGTTGGCAGACAGCTAGCGAGCGGGATCAGGATTCAGGTATCACCGATAGCCAAGAAAAATGACGCACAGAGTACGCGCGATATCCCCTAAACGTGGCGACGACGTTGGAAAAGTGCGCCGCCTCGAGCTCCTCCTCGTTCTCCATCTCCATCTCGTGATCGTGGTCGTCGCCGTGCGAGTGCGTGTGCCCGTGATGCGCCATCCAAGTTCGAATACCGAATACTAGTACTAGTGCTAGTCGCCTTCAAGAATCGAGAATCAGCTGACAGCTGCGAGCGCTTCTAGTCCGGTAGGAACCAAGTATTTGTGTGCAAAAAAAAAAGGCGCCGGCAGAGGGGAGCTGATTTTATATTCTTTTTTCTGTATACCTATGCCCAAGTTCGTGCGGATGGCCGAGAAGCGGGGGGGAGGAGGGGGGGCAGCGACGAACGCGTCCAGCCTGTGGGGGTCACGCGGACCTCCAACGTTGCTTGGTGCTTCCGACCCCCACCCTCTCCTCGTGCATCCCTCTTGGCGATCAGCGCTCTTGTCGCTCGCCAGCTCAGATAGCACTTACTGGCTGCGACCTGCCTCCACCAAGGAAACGCCTGAGCGCGAAGTCGCGCTGCTTAGGGGCTCGCAGTCACAACACCTCAGAGATGAATAGACGAACGCAGAACAGATGAACAGATGGGCAGACGGGCAGATGAAAGAAGCAGGGCAAGAAGAAAGATATATACGGACAGCCCAAGCGGGCGAATTATATTGCATCGAAAGCAGGACGTACAAAAAAAGGACAGCACGAGCGGGGCGAGACGGGGGTATATCCAATCTGATGATCGTTCTGAGAAGGGAAGGGAAGACGAGGCGAAAATTACTAGACTAAAAAAGCAGGGGAAAACAAGTGCGAGTGCAAAACACGATTTTTTTGGTGGTGGTTGTGGTTTGTTCAGTCTGAGTCCCAGAGGCCAGAGAACCATCATCTGAGATCGATAATCTCTAGGTCCGCCTCTTTCAGAGAAACATGCCCAGATGCGCCGTCGGCGTCCTAAGTAGGAGTTGAGATGGATCAGCATGTATGAAGGACAAGAGACGCGGTACGGTACGATAAAGAATAACGATAGCTTACCGTGTATATTGGCATGCCCTTATGGGGATGCGGCTGCTTGTCTCCGCCCTTGCAATGGGAAACCAACTCCATGCCCACAGGGGCTGTCAGGCGGAATATGCCACTGATAAAGAATAGAGAAGAGGCACGTCAGCAGAGCGGTTCGCAAGACGCTCTCAGCTGAGCGCGGGCCAGAATGGAAAAATGAAAAAGAAACGGTGTACGTACTTCATTCCACGCGTGGGGTCGCAAATAACGGCAAATGCCTCGGGCAAGTTCGTCTGGAAACCTGCCAAATCGTGGATATCGATCGAGTTCATAAAACCTAAAGTTGCGGCGTCAGAACGCTCGAGATTTGTGCACACGTGAAGAGCTGGATGAAGACGTACAAGTCTGGGACGGGTGCGTGTGGATCTGCCAAGGTGAACCAAAAAAATGGATTGAAAAACACGGGGTTAGCTGGTGGAAATTAAATTACTGCTTAACAGCGAGGGGGGCTTACCCAACCAAGCGTAAGAAGATTCCGCTCCTCCTGGAACCCAAGCACCTGGTCTTCCTCGAGCATCAAGATGGACGTCGAGGTTCCGCGCTGCTGAGGTATGAGCAGCGTCGTGACGTAATATTTGTCGTTCCTTCGTTTGCCAAGTAGCAGCCCACCCGTCTCGCAGTTCTGACTTGTGTTGACCGCGGCAACAGAGACGAAGCGCGCAATCGTGCTCGCCGGGAGACGCACCGGGACCAGCGGCGGCCCCCGGTCGGGATACAGCGGCGCCCCCGTTTCGTGCACCACGGGCTCCGCAGGGTTAGCCGCCTCCGACCGACTGCGCTTCATCCGATCTTTCGGCGGCACAACCGGACCAGGCGGGTTGGAATAAGTGCGCGGCGGCGGTGGGCCTGTGGGGGCGCCGGGATAGAAGTAGGCCGGTGGGGGGTTGTAGGGGTAGTAGCGCGCGTGGGGATTTGCTGGGTGCGCGAGCGCCATGCTGTTCGACCGCTGGTTCTCGCCAGGAGCCAGTGGAATGCGGACGTCATTAGGCTGGAATAGGAGCGCGGGGGGAGTGTGCGAAAATTGGACGAGGAACATCGAGTTGGACGTTGGGATATACCCTTGCTCTCTTTGGTGAGGAGGAACGAGCTTGAAGTATAAATCTAGTTCCGCGCGCGGAAGGGGCGAGGAAGTGGTCGTGACGGGGAGGGGGCAGCTAGTCACGGCGGAAAACAGTCAGTACAACAGTGGGAGCAACAATGATGCGTAGAAGCTCTCGCCTATCAGAAGGTGCTTTGCTTCTAGTTCGTGAACGAGAGGATTTTGGCGATGTATGTCGGCGAGGACTCTGAAGTGGCAAGAGTGGCAGTACTTCGGGATCGACAGTCGGGACGTATGGAACGACGGCCCCCGCCCTGCTAGGCGTAGATATAGGTGTGGGCTGCCGCGAGCGAGGCTGGGAGGCTGGACTAAAGCGACGACTGACAGGCGTTGTGTCAACAAGAGGAGACTTTCTAGCGGGCGATTTCTTAGGCGCCGTCTCTGGCTCGAGCTGCTGCTGTTTCTGCTGTTTAGCGGCCTGGTCTAGTTCGGCTTGCCGCCGTTTTTCTTGTTCTTGCCGTTTAGCTGCCTCTGCCTCTTCTTGCCGCCGAGCCTTCTCCTTCTCAGCCTCCTCCTGCTGCCGTCGCGCACGATTAGCTGCCTCTTCCCTTGACTTTCTCGCCTTCTCCTCGTCGTCCCGCCTGGCCTTTTCCTTCTCTTCCGCCTCCTTCTCCCGCCGCGCCCGTTCCCGTTCTCGCTCCTTCTCCTCCTGTTCCTTCCTCGCCCGCTCCCTCTCTTCCTGCAGCCGCTTCGCCCTTTCCTGCTCCTCCTGAGCCCGCTTCACTCTTTCTTGCTCCTCCTGCGCACGCTTCGCCTTCTCTTGCTCCTCCTGCGCCCGCTTTGCCCGTTCCTGCGCCTCTTGCACTTCCTGCATCCGCTTCGCCCTGTCTAATTCCTCCTGGCGCTTCACCCGCTCCTGCTCTTCCGCCAACCTTCGTAGCCGCTCGGCCTCCTCTGCCCGTCGTCTCACCTTGTCCTGCTCTTCCGCCGCCCGCCGCACTCGCTCTTGATCCTCCGCCACCCGCCGTACCCGCTCCAACTCCTGCCTCATGCGCTCCTCCTCCCGGGCCCGCCGCAGTTTATCGTGCTCATCATGTCGTCGCGCTCGTTCCTCTTCGTCCTGGCGCCGTCTGGCCCTGTCGTCACCTTCATATCGCCGTCGCCGGCTATCATCTTCGTCGTACGGGCGCCTCGATCGATCCCGCTCGCTGTGGTGCCGCCGTGAGCCGCCCGCCTCGTCCCGGCGTGACCTGGCCGACCCCCCACTCTCGTGATCGTCCGAGCGGTACCGCAGCCGCTCGGACTCTTCCGCCTTGCGTCTAGGGCGCTGCTGCTCCTGGTCAGAAAAGTGCTGGCGCGAGCGCGCGCGATCGTCACCGGACGACGAACGAGAGCGCTCCTTATCCTCCTCTTCCTCCTTGCGCGCGAGCTCCGCCTCGTACTGCCGCACGGTCTTCTCGAGGATCTCCTTGTTCAAGCGCGCGAGCTCCTCGTACTTCTTGGCCGCCTCCCAGTCGGCGGTCTGGTGTTTCTTGAGCTCGAGCTCGTCCTGGCGGCGCATCATCTCAAGCTCGGCTTTCTGGCGCGCGGCTTCCATGGGGTCGGGGGATAAGGGCCGGAGGTACTTCTGGGCGTTGTGGTTCGTCCATGCGTCATATCGTTTGTTTATCATGACCCTGTAGGCGGTTATCGTGTCCAGCATGTCTCGCCCTTTCTGAGTACGGCAAAACAATTGAGAATTCGAGCGGGGTTGTGTGTTTTGTTGTCAGCAAGAGAAACGGGGGAGGAAGAGAGGAAGAAAGGGACGGCTTGAGACTCACCCGCGCCATGTTGGATTTGTGCTTTGCACTCAAGGTATCGTACTGGGAGTGCTGCGGCATCTTCTCAATCGTGACGGTCGCTGCGCGCGCAAGGAGGATAAAGGCATTGTAGACGTCTCCGGCGGCGTCATGCTGTCTGGCCTGGGAGCGGAGGGACTCGACGGCGCGCAGCTGGTCCTTGAGGGTCCGATTGGGATCGTACTGGGTGGGGTCGGCGAGCTTTGCGAGCTCGGCGAAGGTGTACGGGCGCGAGGGGGGAGCGTGGCGGGGGGTGGACGTGCTGGAGTTGGAGCGTGAGTTCATGGCTGCTTAGACGGGCATGAGGCGAGGACGATGGCTGCTTTTATTCCACCCTCGACACCGCTGCAGACTGCATCTTTTCGCAACCGGCATTTGCTTCCGCCACACTAGTACTTACTTACTCTCACACTCGGCGCTTCACCTCGCCCTCCCGCGAGCCAAGCGGCCGCTCTTTCTCGCCACTTCCGCCGCAGCCGCCTTGACTCGTACCAGCCCGAGTCATGTCGTAAAATTTTCATTCGCTGCGCGCAAGCACTTGGTGGCCAGCGAAACGGCGTGGCTTGCTTCCGGTGGAGTGGTCGCGCTGTGTGCCCAAATACACCCGTCAGAGCTGACGACGTCCGTTTCCTTTTGCGGCCGCCTTGCGCTCGAAAACAGCAGAAACGTGCTTTCCTTCACCTCGCCTTGGACCTGGCCTCGCTCTCGCTAGCCTCGCTTGCCACACCCAGAACAACAATGGCCAGAAAATCAAAAAAGGGACTGACTGTGCACCTATTAAATATTGCTGGCGGCACCCGGGATTAATGCGTGACAAAGCCCTCCTATGCCTGCTGACTAATATCAAATGCTTCCGCCGCCTTTGTTGCACAGCCACACGTAGGCGTCGATCATGACGTGGATGTCGGCTCCCGACGAGCACACCGAGGCGCGCCGACATCTGCGCCGTTTCCGGTCGTCGGCCCCGGGTAACCTCTGTCTTCTGGCCCGGGTGGGCTCTCACTTGAGCTGGACCTGGAGCCTATCTCGCGCAGCACTTTCGCCTCGCGTTTGCCATCTCAAGCCAGTAACATTTGCCACACACTTGGAGTCAAAGCTTAAGCGCCTAAGCTCATCGCTCTTATCCTTTTGGTCATATCAGGTATTACCGCGCCTTGAAGCTATTTGTGCATCACATGATTCGCGCATGTTTGCAGCAGTCAAATCACAGGATCTACACAGTACTGGCTGGCGTACACCGAGCAGCGTTGGCAGTGACACGCAGATCTCAAGCTTCTAGTTGAAACAACAAATCCTCGTCGCCGCGAATTCGGGTGAACTCCGCCTTGCATTCGGTTCACGGGTTTTATAACACTCAAGATAGTAATGTGTTAAAGTCATCGGGGACGCTGATCCGGGTTTCGGGTTCCAGGGTATGATGTGCAATGTTGCTTCGCCGCCGCTCCGCCCAAGGTCGTCGTGCGGAATCTGCAAATGCGTTAGCCTGACTCTTACAGTCGAATCACAGAGGCATGGTTGAAGAGTTCGCGCTAAAACATGCTCCGAGGTGTCTTGGGCCCCTTCTCCCAACCTTCTCGCACCGGCGTTGGCGGATCGAGATCGCCGTGACATACTTCCTGCCATGCAGCGCAATAGTGCATGGCCCGCCGGAGTCTCTGCACGCACCCCGTTGTCTCATGATCCTCGGTCTTTGCCAATCCAGAAACCAGCTAATACGGACCTTGATCTACGAGCAAAATGGCGCGCCTTGGGCCCAAAATCCAAGTCTAGCCCCACCGCCGTCCCAACACCCCCACCGCCAAGCCTTCGCGAGGACAACGACGTGCATGGCGTTGTCCACGGGATTTCCGGGTCATGCATTGGACTCGGACTGGCCGGTGATGAGCGCATAGTTTAGGCAAGATTGATAATGGACACTCCTTTCCGCCCGAGGGGGCCAGGGCAACTTTTGACGAGTGGTCCATGAGCACATCGGAGTACGACTGTGGGATAACAAGAAATAAAAGGCAGGCTATTGTTGTCATGTTTGTCAGTGGAGGGTAATATCTGCAACAGATCAACTCGAATAAAGCGACGAAGCTGCTCGCCGCAATAATCCTCTTTACTCCAGCCTTGACAACTCAATTCACGGTGCCGGGCACGCCATCAAGGTTGATCTGGCATTATCAACACCAGGGAAAGAAGTAACCTATCTTTGGCTTTGAGAACATTGGAGGCTTTAAAGAGCTTTAAAATCTGCCAAAGCTCTCAAAGCACCTCAAAGATAGCTCTTTTTGCCTGATGCATCTCTTGCGCTGGGTAACCGGCTTATGCGGAAGGCTCGCTTTGCTATTTTGGGGATCGTGGGGGCTCGGATATTGCGTAGTTAGCCGCTGCGACGTGGATCACTGGGATTTCGTGCTTTAAGTAGAAGGCATAGACGAACAGATATTAGAAGTGCGGAGTACGGAGTCTAGTGCTCAAATACTTGCCTTGTACAGCCTCGGTCACGTATGTGCGAGCCGACAGAGTCTGTTCGTCCTGTGTTCATCAACACCGTAGCTAGTAGTGTGTAGCTGAGCTGAAGTGAGGGGAGATGCCAATAGTCACGCTGCGCGAGGAGATCGAAGTGACAGTCCTCGCAGACTTCAAAGTGAGGACGTGGGAAGCCAGCGGCCTTGCAGAGTGCGTGGGGTGTAAGGAGTGAGTGGATAATAGGTGGGAGCGCTCCACCTCCCATCGAAAACCAGACCTCTTTATAATCCTTCGGATTGACGGCGCACTCATCCGACGGTGGCGCCTCAGGCCTCAAACTGGCACCCAGAGATTAAGTGAGAGGTGTGTGACCCGGTGGAGCGTGCACTTATTAGGCATTTCGAAGTCGTTAAGTCAGTCCAGCACTGCGTTCAACTCAATGCTTCGACGCTTCGGCTTCAGGGTCGCGCTCAACTGAAGGTTGTCCGAGTCGCCCACACATCCACCTCCGGACAGAGTTTCACCTCGAGCACCTGAAGCCGCGCGAAAGCTTGCAAGTAAACATTTTGAGAAGAAGGGAGCCCAGGTCTCAGCGCCAAGTACGATGGCGTGAAGGTAAGTTACTGGTAGCGCCTATACTGCGCGGCTGCAACTAAACCATCTGAACCATACACTCCTGCGGACAAGTAGGAGGTCAAAGAAGGGGCAGCCTAGCAAAGTTTTAATGACTCGTCTGGGGTATTCCCGCTCGGGGTTCGCGGCTAGTAGGGAGCCAACCACCGTTGACGTCGGCCAGGATCTTAGTCCTTACTGTGAATGTATGCCATCGAGCCCCGGGTACTTGTATCATTTTTTAGCAATAGGCTGCGGGGAAGCTGAGTCATAGGCCGAATTTCAGCCGTCGATCGGAGGACGGAGTAGAAGTTCCACTTTCATAGTCCAGCCCAGAGAGTACACCAACTTGACTTCTCCGAGTGCTCTAAGGAAGGTCACCGAGCGGGTAGGGCGACGATCGAGAGGTGCGGTTTGATGCCTCGTGGCCCAAGCACACGCAGTAATCGAGTCGGCTCGCGATGTCCGAGAGCTCAAGGCGCTCCTAATCCGGGCACGCCACAGATGTCGAAGATGCGCAAAATGTAGGGTGGCGGCGCCGAGTGATGTATTGCCTGCCGCCACCAAGATGATCAGCGTAGATTCCATAGAAGAGATACAACAGAGCCATTTAGGAGGGTAATAGACTTCGCCAAAACCGGGTCCAGGATGCCATCGGTCTGTCGATCGAGCGGGACCTATGTTCTGTGGCGGCGATTCCCAGAAGCCGGAATGAATAGCCTCTTCCCCGTGTCTCATACCCCACAGAAACGGGGAAAAACAGGTGTGATGACCGCCGGCGGGCCTTCATTCATAGTTCCTGGCGAAGTAGGCCGGCGTCGAGTGGCGCTGTCCAAGTTCGAGTTAATTCCAGCGTTCGGTGATTGCTGCGGTAGTGAAGAGATATCGGACGAGCCTCTCAAAACTACACCACTTAATTGTAATTTAGTGTAAAGACTATCCTCCGAGAGCACAAAGTCTCCACCTAAAATATCGCACCGCAGCAAGGGGCTAAAAGGACAGCAATTTCGGGGCGGCCCTTCCTGCGCAGCGGATTTGTTTATGTGGCCTAGGAGCACTATAGGTAGATTACCAGCATGGTCACCTTCCGCTCAGATTCAACGTTCTTATGAGTCAGATATGTACGAAAGAAGATGCTTTGTCGACAGAAAATCCCTCTTCTCATAGAGAAGAGCCAGAGAAGAGCAGCTCGAACCCTGCGCTCTCGGGCTGAGAGCATACGTTGAATGATTGAGAAGACCTGATCATCGAGGTGCTCGAGTCCGCGGGCGAATGGAGTACTCCGAAGGACGATAAAATCCACGAAAATAAAGCCGGAATCCAAGCTCAAGGCGATGGTGGTTGCGTGCCAAGATTGAAGGGATCACTTACGTAAGCTTTAGCGCTAGACTGAAGGATGCAAATATTCGCTCCGTCCAATTGAATTGACCTCGCCTGGGCAATTTGAGCTCAAAGACTGCATAAATTGACCGGGGGGTTCACGCACTTGTACTCAAGTCCCCACGTCTCCTCGTTGGTGTGAATTTCCTTTCAACTTCCTCGCGAAGGCTTATATAATCCGAGTCACTGTTTTCTTTTATCCAAAATATGCGACCCGACGGCCTTCTGTGGAGTTGTGTATGCGCCAATAGCTCACACTTCTCTTATCACTCACGTTGATCTCGCCAATAAGATGCAATACTGGCCACTGAAGAAAATCTTTGGCCATTCAGACGCGATACTGCAGGACTTAGGATACAGCAAGTGATCACGCTTTAATATTCGCCTCGCCCTTCTCCCAGACTTCCAAGGCCGAGTCCATAGCTTCAAGGAATGCCTTCTCCCAAGGCAGCCACGCCTTGATTCCGAGCACTTCCTCCGCCAAGCTAGTATCCAACGGCGCACAAGTCGTTGGGATTGGTGTAAGGTCGGACCTGGGAAGCCTGCTGATCAGCTCGGGTCTCTCCCTCTTGATGAGATCTGCCCCCTCCTGCCAAGTGTAAATGCCAGGGCCGATGACGAGTCGCTTCTTCCTCCCGTCACTAAGAGGAGGCGCCGCGACGGCGAGAACATGAGCCCTGACAACGTCGAAGATATGTACGACATTGCCAATCTGGACATTGGGCCAGGTGTTTGGCCCCGCCTCGCCGGTGACGAGCCTGTACACAAAATCAAGCGTGGACAATCCCGAGCGAGAGGAAGGACGAGGGAAGGTCTTAAGGAGGGGGCCGAATATAGCGGGCGGAACGACTATAAATATAATGCGCGAATGAGCATGGGCAATGAGAAATAAATTGCTGTGCATGATTTACTAGTGGTGAAATCAATATCCTTGTGCTGCTCTGAAAGTTCCCAAAGCTTCCTTTCCGCCACGGTCTTGCCGGCGATGTACGCGATCATGGGATGAGTGCCGTCGTTGACTTGTTCAGCAGTGATAGTGTTCCAGTCTAAAGCATATAATGGCACAAGCTCAGGGAAGGTTACTTCGATCAGATAGATATGTGTGTTATTTTACTGACCTTTCTCACTTAAAGGCTCGCTGGAGAAGGCCCGCGCAAAATCGGCTGTATTTTCAGGCAGTGAGATGCCCGAGTCAAGAGCAGAAAAGCGGAGACTTACGGCCAAACAGAGCAACGAAGCTCCCCGTCGCGACAATCTTCTTAACACCGGCGCCGATCGCTTGGTTGACAATATTGAGCGTACCGTCGATAGTAATCTGAATATAAGCATAGGTCAGCGCACTGTTATCGACCTTGAATTTTTGTAGCGGAATTTACGCTGAGAATAGTATGAGGCGCGGCAGCCGAATGGCCGGGGGCAGCCACGTGAACGAGGACAGCAACACCTGCGGCAAACTGTAAGTATGTAGACTGGAACGAACATGGAAGATACAGGGTGTTAAGTACCTCTTAAGGCCTCTGAGAAATCGCCAGTGGCGAGGTCGGCAACCTCAAAGACCTTGAGCTTTGGACCAGCATCCGGGAACATGATGTTAAAGTTAGATGTCTTTCCGATCCGCGCAGGACTACGAGTGGCCGATATGATCAGCGATTCAACCTGACGGGAGATTTAGTTACGCACGCTCGGACATGGTATCCCTCTCTCAAGAGCTGGTCGATGACGTGTGAGCCAACGAAACCAGTTCCTCCAGTGACCTGTATTGTAGCGCCATTGAAGTAAGTTCCGCGTCGACCGAAATCGGGGTGGCATGAACCCACCAAAACAATGGGTTTTGAAGACATTAAAGCCGAGTTTTCGAGTGCGTAGACGCACTTGGGTGCTAGAGGTTTGCAAGGATAGCGCTGAGCCTCTCTTGCAGCACCTATTTATATTGCTAAGGTCACGTCCCATCGGGAGGGTGGGAAGATAGATGAAATCAATAAGGTGAATCAGCTATTGATATCAACAGGGTCGTGCTTACTGATCTTTCTTGAATGCCTGTCATTTTCTGGTACGCAAGGCGGGCGTACTGTTAATGAACCTGCGGCCCATTTTGCTGTCGCGCGTCGAGCGGGCACTAGATTGGTCGTCTGTCGTGACACTATGTACGCGCGTGCGAGGGTAAATGCAGAGGAGCACCCTTGACAGTCAGCATTCAAGGGTTCATTTGAATTGGTCCGAACTTCTTGCTCGCATAAAGAAACAGTGACCAGATGGTGGGCAGCATATTGCAGATTTCTTGGTGAGTTTGATGTCGGGCTTTTGTCAAAAGAATAGGTTCAGATCGGCTGATCGCGTCTCATGAGATCTGCTAAGGTACACAACGCGTTCAACCCGGTTGACTTTAGAGCCCATTGCCAGCGACCGGACCATTAATTGGGAGATTGAAGGTTGTGCCTCGATGAACATGATTGATTGAACGGGGCTTGCCTTCAGCTCAGCCATCGAGTTTCCAGGAATGCAACAGACTTTTCACCTTTAACACATACTTATAATCCGATGATTTGTCAGGACCGAATGTCAACATATCACGAGTCTCTGCTGAGCCTAGCTAAGGGTATCATAGGACCTCAAGAATCAATGCAGCCATTTGCCTAGGTGGATCGCCTTAGCCACACGTCAAACACTCAGATGTAGACCAAATAATAGTCAAGGCTAAAGCGAACACAATTGCAAACACCACGAGAGACACAGCCCGGTTCGCCTGCGGGTCGCACATGTAGGGAGCACCTGATGATCGATGAACGGCGAACCCTCGTAAAAGAGAATTTGGCAGAGCTACCTGAAGGCTTACAGACACGCTCGACAGAGCCGATAATGAACCTTGTTTCCTAAGTTCAAAACCTGAGAGCGCGCATCCCCTTTATAAATACCACAGAAACTCGATCAAACACAAGAGCCAGCCTTCAAATTTATTTGTAAGATTGGCACCGGGGTCGGGCCCCAAGTTCCCAACGGGTGAGACCGAATCACCATTCAGAAGAGGGGGCAGCGATAACCTACGTGCCATAAAAAAAGCATTGAAGGAGCGCCGAGCCATGGCTGCGTTGACCCAGAGTTATCGCAGAAGATGCGGCAGAAGACCTGGCAAGTACTGGCAGTTTGATATTTTGAACGTCGAAGAAGTTGAAGATTGGATTGAAGATGTTTATATAAGGTGCGGATGCAAATTCCAAGCGGGTTCCTCCTTTCAGTGAAGTTGTTGATTCCGACCGCCAGCGAAGAATGGACGATTTAGCAGCGGATTCTCTACTCACGCTCGGCAAAGCCTATGGGCGCATTTGCAAATATAGCTACGGGGACGTAGGAATGGGGATAGTACGATCTGAGAGGTGCGCAACGTCGAGTTCACTACGCTTGGCGTTGGGTATATTCTGACATCTACTAGTAGTGGATCTACTTCCTATGTGACTTGTAACATTCGGATGGGTGGTAAACGCAATAAACCCCGGCATCCCGCGCTCGTGATACTCGGTGAAAACCCAAAAATCTCCTCGGGAGCTAAGCCGTGATGAGCAGTGCAAAGCTATCTCTCTCGCTCGTCAATTCGCGATCAGCACCATCACAACTTACGCGGAAGCTGTGACTCTTTCCATCAACAACAGAAACGTTGCCGCAGGGTGATTTCATAATTCCTTGCTGCCCATCCATTGCCTCCCAGCTGAAGACTTCGCTATCGTCTTCGAGTTCGCCAAAATTGTCTCCCCAATCACTTCGCGAGTAGCCCTCCGTATATCGCATGTGTCGACTGTATGGCGGAGTATCGCGCTGTCTACGCCGAGCCTTTGGGGAGCATCGATGGGGCAATGAACGAACAGTTGTTAAAGCTATTTCTTCCTCGGTCAAAAGGCACCCCTTTGACCGTTGCGATGGGACCTGCTCCGATCTCCCGTTGACGCCTTGCGAGATCGGGGGTTGTCTCCCCCATGAATACCTTTAGTGCTCATGCTCATTCGTGGAAGTCACTAAATATTACGCGTCCAAGCTTCGGCTACCGGTTCATTGCGAGATTTATTAGCGCCGGAGCTGCGTACACTTCACGCTGATTTTGGATCTTCGGCCGCCAGCTTCCGTCGCTTATTTGGCGGCCACACACCCAGTCTACGAGACGTGAGCTTTAATGGGCTGCGCCATCCCCTGAGTCCCTCCTTATACAGCGGTCTTACGAGCTTGGTCCTTGCCAACATCATTCATGAAGGCTCCACGGTGCGGCACTTTGCACGATCCCTTGCGTCCTGTCCTCTTCTCAGGCTGCAGACGCTACGCTTATCAAACTCGCGCTTCGATGACGACCTCTCAGGCCAAGGTGGCCTATCACCTTTCAAAATGCCGTGTCTTCAGACGCTGGATCTGGGCTATGCGTCCTCAAGGTTTTTGAGAAGTCTACTATCGCTCATTCGACCCACTTCTTCCCTTCAGTCGCTTCATATCGTCGATGAATACGCAGGACTGGACGAGCTCATCCATCCTGCGGACCGTACAAGCGGTATTTTTCTGAATATCTACAAATCACAGACTGTACGAATAATCTTCATTCCAAAAGAGGGTACTCACATCAGGATCTGCTGTTACCGGAAAGGTGGAATCCGAAGAGTGTTCCGACTTGCAATCTCCAATTTTGCCGATCCTCGAAATTTTTATCCAGAGGATGTGAAGTCGGCGCTCGCCTGCTTCACTGACCTCGGTTTTCTGCCACCTTGAAGCGCTAGAGTTTGACGATTTCATGGCCACTGATGCGGATGATTTCCTGCGTTCCCGTATGTTCGATCGACTGCCGTCCCTCACATCCGAGTCACCCTCCTTCAGCAACTGCCCCCCACGCTTGGTTAGGGCATTGGCCATCACCCACAGTTCGCACTTGTGCCCCGGAGTGGAGTCCATATCACTTGAGGCATGCGATATCAAAGCAGCGTCCCTGATCGCCACTATCCGCTCTCGCACAGAGCAGGGCGCGATCGTGCACCTCGTCCGCGAGCGAGGGACGTACCTGCGCGAGCTCCGGATCTATCCGTCGAGCAAAGACGGGTGGAACGCGGTGCGTGCTCTAAAGCAGCTCCCGATCCGTGTGAAGGCAAAGGATTGGGGCAATGGCGAGGAAAGCGACGAGGAAAGCGACGAGGACCGTGACGAGGATGAAGAGCGTTAGGAGAGCGAAGGAAGCGAGGATGAAGGACGTAGCGACTGATGCCATCCCAGCGCTTACATTTTATATTATAGACACTCCTAGCACCGTCTAGTGAGCTTGATAAAATTGCCAAATCTTCACGACGCTGAGTTCGCGGTGTACGCGTTAAACGTTACGCATGCGCTTTATGTCTCACACCACCTAGCTATGCTCTCTTTCACACGTATGGCTGTGCACAGTGCAAGCGTGCTCCCCAGCACTGGGCTACGCTACTGCTCCCGCAGCACATTCGAACTTTGCAAAGCTCTACTAGCTCCCGCGATCCTTGCCCATCGACGACGCCAAAAACCTCACAAGCACTAGTTTTTCTTTAAAACCCTGGGCGACTACCACACGCACCGATATTGATATTATTCCTGCTGCCGAACCACGTCTTTTTATCGCGAAGAAACCGCGGTGATTGCCCTCAGTCTCTAAACATACTTATAGTAGTTAATCAAGTATCGCAGTAGGGAAAGGGGTTGCTGCGAGCGATGCAAAAGAAGCGATAATACGTACCCGGGCTGTAGAGCCCAAGAAAGATTGGAAGAGGGTAAGTGTACGACCCTTTTTGACGCTCACTCGTTAGTGATATTTTCTTAGGGTCGTAGCCTTTAGAAAGGCGCAGGAGGCTCATTTGCTACGTGCACAGAATGTCTCAAGCAGTCATCAGATGGCCAAATGGTCACATTCACTGAGGAGAACGGGCATTGAAGACTCAATCATATCCGCCGCGGAGATGTGCCTCCCGATTTAGAATATGAGGACGATTCGGATGGTGACTCTGGCTACTTATCGTATGAGCAAGAAATAGATGATATATATGACTAGCAATCTAGGCGATGTCTCATTGAAGCAAATAATGACCTCCACGCCCGACTCCTGGCGACACTTCGGCCCTGATGCGTATGGGAACTGTACCAGCTTCTCCACCGCCTAGCGCGTAGAAGACTCGTCTAAAGAGCCTACGTGAGCGTTGACGCGGGTGGTTTTGAGGTACGCAACGGTTTCACTGCCAATCAAAATGGCACTCTAAATCCCATTTGTCCAGAGCGCCGGGTATTCGATTCCGAATCAGCCATGCATCCCACAGTACAGGCAAGCGAACCTCAGCCTCGGGTGGAGCGCCAAAAAGACACGGCCAATGCTGATGACAGCTAGGCAGATATGAATACCGCAGCGGTTCCTCGCAGTGATACATTTCACCAGTTTACACCTCAATCGCCACGCCCGCTACCAGTCAGCTTTATCGCGACACCAACGATATTGGTCTCTGGAGATTCATAGCCTTGTTAATTGTGTGGCTAAACCTCGCGCATTATGTGGGCCACCGAACCCGCGCCATTCTCCTCAGAGGCCTTTCGGCTTGTTTTCATTGCGGCCCAGGTCTTGCACGCCGAACACAAAATTTCCAGAAACCTTTAAAACAATATATGCAAAATTCAGAGTCGATGACCAATTCTAGATATAAGCGGTCTGCCCACTATGTAGCCGGGCGTATCGCTTGAGTTTTTGGAAAGAGGATCGGCGCAAGGATTGCGAAGAGTCGCTATTTACATAACCTCATAGGCGGCAAACGTCGGCGTCAGGTACCGTTTCACTCGCTCTCAGAACAGCTCGCCGATCTTGTCCCAAGGCTTGAGCACGAGCTTGATGCCTTTACAAGCAAACGTCGTTCGTCCTTGCGGGAAACATTCCCTGGACGGAAAGGTGCTTAGGGATCTGGTGGGACCTGGCGGGGCCTAATGGGAATAAGCTGAGGATCGAAATTCAGCCGGGGTTTGATGAGTATGCATGCCTTTCTTTCGCGTTTATGCGGCCGCCAAATTGTTTTTTCGACATTCTAGGTTCAGCTATAATCGCTTTTCTTTTGGTAA
Source organism: Botryobasidium botryosum FD-172 SS1 (assembly GCA_000697705.1). Lineage (NCBI taxonomy): Eukaryota > Fungi > Basidiomycota > Agaricomycetes > Cantharellales > Botryobasidiaceae > Botryobasidium > Botryobasidium botryosum. The sequence continues at coordinate 76,593 of KL198133.1, forward strand.
CTCGCATTCAACCGGTTTGCTACCCACTATGATTGCTAGACTGGTGGTCGAAGCAGATTAGGATGGGACGGTCTATGGATATATATTAATAAGTTGGGAGTGAGGCAAAGGCGATGAGGGGTGGCAAGATAAAGTATGAAGCATGGGCATCAGGAAAAACTTCACTTGCAAAAAACACAAATCTTGCCTGGATATGCACAAATTTGTTATTTTCTTGTGCAAGTCGCTGAGGGAGGTGTCCAAGAAATACAAAAAGATGCAAATATCTACTTGTACAAGTCTTGTACAAGTCTTGCACAAGGCTTGTACAAATTTTTCAATAAAAATATGCAAAGGTAGCTCATATTCACATGTGTGCATGATGTAGTCGGACAAACAGGTTGGGGACAACGATAGGACATGATATTGATCAAAATTGGTACCAAACAGATCAAATCATGGTACATAAATAGACATTCTCATGAAAATCATCAACCCTCCTCCTCGGCAAATG